>JARYGA010017021.1:0-18219 GCA_030545235.1 Helianthus tuberosus | reverse complement strand
TAAAGAAACGAAAAGTAAAAATGTGATAAACGGTCTCACTGATGATGTGCCAGTAGATTTTTGCACATTTAGTAGATTGTGACGAGATATAAACCTAAATTCAAACTTGCTTATATCGTGGGGAAACATCTTCTTGGATATATCGGTAACCCCCGAAATCTTGTTTGAAAGGTCCCTCTTTCTGAGATACTAGGTCTTTATACTCAGTGATATCTGGGGTATTATCTCGGGACTTCTTATTTTGCGGAAGCAATGGCCTAGTCCCCGGAGAATACTTTCCGCTTGCTTGAAACATAGCGCCACCCTCAGCAAATTGATGAAACAATAAAATTGATAGTCATTGCTGTTGTAAAAAAGATCCTTTAAAGGGGACACACCAAAAGTCGAAGCCGTCATCTCTTTGCGTATACGGAAGTATCGACCTGAGCTCTCACGGCCCTCGCATTATAAACCCTTACAGATATCATCTGTGGTATACTCACCTGTAAGACTGAATATTGGGATCTGGATACGGGAGTATATTCTAAGGTGGGACACGCGATTAAGTTTAAGTGCTTAAGACATTAATATCGTATCTCGAAGCAGTTGAACTTTGTGTGAGAATTTAAGTGGACCAGTATACTGACAATCTAAGTGAATTGTTTAGAACTTAAAATGTTTAAAGCTTAACGGTGTTAGTGATTTGTCTCAACAACTGATATGATCCTCTTATGCAAACTCACAAAAATATTTTTTGTAAATAATTCTTTACTGCATTTCTTTTAAATTTCAAAAATTCCAAAAAGATTTTCAGTGTGTTTTAGCATAACTTTTTGAAAATACAAAAAGATTTTCGACAACTGGTGTTGAAAAGCTGATTTTCAAAATTTCAAGTGCTAAACTTGACGAACTGGTTTGGGAGTGTTAAATGTGAAAAATTTTAAAGTTTTGTTACAAGTGGTAATCAAAAGTTTTGAATTTGATACACCTGTAAGTGGTTCATCGGAGTTTATAATTGTTAGATCATTTTTGTGATATTTACAATTGGTGTTTAAGTGCGTTAAAGTTTAATTTTAGAAAACTTATGTTTGTGGTAGAGAATGTATAGGTTTGAGGAAGAGCCAGTTCTCGGTTCCTGAGGACTATGTGAGTTTAACAAGCCAGGCTATGATCCCAGCAGATTGAGAGGGGGAGTCTGAAGACAAAGTTGAAGAAGCAGTTAGAGCCAGTGCTGATCCTGGAATTGCATTTGCACAATAGAGATTGAGACTGATAAAGATTGTAGATGCGAAGACTCGACACTGAAGACTCCGTCAACATCCGAGGGGGAGTTTGTTGGTGCATTCGCCTGTCGTCTACGTCTTGTATCGAGTCTTATATCAGTTAGGCTAGAATAGGGCACGAAATTCAAGAAACTGGATTTGAAGGTGATTCCGCCCCAAATGACATCTTGTCATTTGGAGCGAAACCCCATAGTTTCTGATTCCGACCGAAGTGTTTAGATCCTGATTTCGCTCGAAAGTAACATGCTGATTCAGCTCGAAATGACACCGTGTCATTTGGAGCGAAATCAGAACCACTATATATAGGGTCACTTGGGGCGAAATCAACAGAAGTTGTGGGTGTTGTCTTCCGGTGAGCCACGTATTGCTGCCGAAGTGTTGAGTCGATTGTAAACGTCATCCAAATTAATAGAATCAACAGTTGAAAGTGTATACTCGCTGAATTGTACTTGATTTGTCTGTTTCCGCCGTTCAAATCAAGAAAAGCTCTTCTGATAGACTCATTCGGGTCTCAAATCGATCCTACATAAATACAAGAAAAGGGACAAATGTGACATACCCGACCCCACGACAGCATCTTCCCCAGCAAAACAAGAAGACAGAAGACTGAACACGCCCCGTGCTCAGCCAGCACGGGGGAGTGCCCAAGTGTCAGCAGAAAAGACAAAGTGGTTGAAGTTTCTATTGCCCACCACGGGGCCGTGCTCAGCGGGCACGGGGCCGTGGTCAACTATAAGATTCGCAGAATCCAGGCAAATCTTCGTAGTACAGATATGCTTCTGCACACGGGGTCGTGCTCAGCGGACACGGGGGCGTGGTCAACTAATACAGACAAGCTGCAATAAATGAAGAAAGAGAAGGATGTGGACACGGGGCCGTGCCCACTGGACACGGGGCCGTGCCCGAGCTTCTGTTCAGCCTATAAATAGGATTGCTTGGCTCAAGCTCAAACCATCCCTTGGCACACCACCTCTCTCACACTTCACCCACCACCCACCACCACCACCACCATAACACCATCATCCACCCCCATCATCCATTGTCAATCGTAGAGTGTGTGAGTCGTCTCGGGATCCAAGATTGATCGTAAGAGTTCTTGACAATCAAGGCCATGTTTACCTAAGTCTCTTACATCACTTGGTGAAGACAAAGTGTCTAGTGTAATACTTTTTATTTTTAATCTTTTCGCACTTTTTACTTGGTTTTGTATTAATGACTTTAATAACTAGTTTCTTATATTGAAGGTGATTTTTCCTTATCGTTTGTCCGTGGTGTCTTGGCATTATTTTACTGTCTATATAAAATAAAGGATTTTCACCATTCATATCTCCACGGTCTATATAGAGGTATGTTGGCTACCTGGTCGGGGGTTAAGGGAACAGTTTGGTAAAAGTCTTGCCTTGTTCCGTGTATAGATCCTGCAAGGACCTGGGTCAAATTTAGTAGGACCTCCTTCAATACTTAACGGTATTGGATGGCGGGGGTCCAAACTCTTTGATCCCCTCATATGTATGCTACTATTAATACTATAACCCGGCTATTTAGGACTGTATCCCTGCTGACTCAGACTACTTAGCCGAGGGTAACGTCACCTTCAAAAGAGGGGCCTACCATAATTTGCATTAATAACTTAATTAATTATCTTTCAATAATCCGACCCTTTAGGATTGTATCCTTGCTGACTCAAACTACTGGGTTGAGGGTAACGTCACCTTCAAAAGAGGGGCCTACTACAATAACTAAGATAATCTCTTAAAAAGTGCAAAAGTGCGGAAATAATCAAAGGTTACACTATACACGAGTCGGAACCAAGTGATTCATCTTGTCTATCTGTTTTGCTTTTATTTTTATTTTCAGCATTTTAGTTAGTTTTTATTTTTCTAGTTTAAAACCTTTTTCTAACCTTTTGATTTGATTAGACGTTGAGGATAAACCAGTACTAAAAGCTCTTGTGTCCTTGGACGACCTCGGTATCTTACCAACACTATACTAAGCTCATGATGGGTGCACTTGCCCATATGTGTGTTTAGTGTTAGTAAATATCGTGTTTTATAAATTTAAACTTGGCTAAAAAAAGTGTAAAAGGGCTTAAAATATACTTAAACTTATATATACACTTCACAGGCATCAAGTTTTTGGCGCCGTTGCCGGGGACACAAGGATTTTAAGAAAGTTAGGAATCAGCGGCCTAATCGTTTTTTTCTTATTTTTCATTTTTTTTAGGATTTTTCTTAGTTTTTCAGCTTCTGCATCATATATATATTAATATATTCATAGAATATTCATCGAAATTCACATATCACATTATTTCACACATATTGTCAGACCCCGATATTTCCATATAATCCGGTGGGCCCGATGGGGAGTATCATGACGTAGTTGATATCATCATAGACAATTAAACACAGTTATAGACCAGCGGAAGGCTTGGAAGGTAAATTACTGTTACAACCCAAATATTCAAAGTACGAATGAACGAATATACAGGCGGTTGTCAAAAATAATCCACAGTCGGATCTTTAAATAAAAACATAAACGAAGTTCAACAGACTTTAGGCATCTAGGGATTTGCAAGATCCTCTTATTTAATGCCAAGTAGCTCCAGCCTATTTCGTGAGGTACCTGTCACTTAGTCTTTGGAAAATACGCCAGTTTACACTGGTAAATAAAATTAACTGACTCATTTGAAAACATTTATGAAAATTGGTTTAAGTGCTTGAAGCACGAAAATTCTTTTATAACTTGGGACAATTACATTTATAGTCTTGTATACAGTTTTACATGTTTGTTATACATTTGAGGCAGGTTTGGAAACCGGTCTTGATTAACTAACCCACCACTTATAAACCCACAAATGAGTTATCCCCAACTTGTGGGTGATTTATATTTTAGCATTTGCATATGTCGGGTGTATACCTACATCCCGTGCATAGGTTATGGCCATTAATAACTTAAATGAGCCAAGGATATCCAGGACAGGGTCATTAACCCCCAAGTTTATATTATCAAACAAAACAGATTAAAATGGGTTATGCGGATTTTTTAATCACAATCCAACTAAATGATCCAATACCCGACCAAGCGGTAATAATTTACCGTACCCCAAGCCCGTATAAGGGAAAATAAGTTAAAAGTATTTACCTTAGTTAAAAATGCAAGAAATTCTACTCAACCGTATGTTACTAAGACTTTATGAAGGTATCTTCTACCTGGTCTACCTAATCTGAAATGAAGGTTTTATTAACATATTAGGATACTAACGGGTCTTATTTAAGTCAAGTACTTAGACCGGTTAGTTTAACAGATGATTTACGGCACGAAACGCTAGATTAAGCGGTGGCCATAAAGGAATGTAATTTAGACCCAACAAGTATGAAAACTTGTATAATATGGGTAAACTAAATACATTCCGGATTTTGATGTTTAGATGATAAGGTTAAACCCGTTTCGGTTAATTCATGTAAACTAGTTACAAACACCGAACTGAATGCGTATAAGCATAAACGAGTAACCGATTGAGTCATATACAAGTCCCATATGTTATTATGCTTAAAATATGTTATTATATCAGTAGGATATCAACATGTATGCGCATAAAGGTTTTAAAAACGAATTTGGCCCCATAAGGGCATTTTGGTCATTTTAAGATTTATAAAAGGGGTTTATAGATAAACTGAAGTTCTGGTCATAAACATTCGGTAAAAACATTTTACAAATTAATATTTTTATTAATATTTTAAGCCCATTTTACAAATTAATCAAGTTTTAAATTTATAAAACACGATATTCTACTAACACTAAACACACACATGGGCAAGTGCACCCATCGTGAGCGTAGTATAGCGTTAGTAAGATACCGATGGCGTCCAAGGACAAAAGAGCTTTTAATACCAGTTTATCCTCAACGTCTAATCAAACTAAAATTTTTAGAAAAAGGTTTTAAACATGAAAAATAAAAACTAAAAATGCTGAAAATAAAAATTAAATAAAAACATATAGACAAGATGAATCACTTGGATCCGACTCGCCTTTAATGTATCCTTTGATGATTTCCGCACTATTGCGTTTTTAAGAGATTATCTTAGTTATAGTAGTAGGCCCATCTTTTGAAGGTGACGTTACCCTCAACCCAGTGGTTTGTGTCAGCAAGGATACAATCTCAAAGGGTTGGAATATTGGAAGATAATTAATTAAGTTATTAATGCGTAAAGTGGTAGGCCCCTCTTTTGAAGGTGATGTTACCCTCGGCTAAGAGATTTGAGTCAGCAGGGATACAATCCCAAGTAGCTAGTTTAATGTAATAATAGTAGTTTAAATATGAGGGGATCAAGCCATTCGCACCCTCGCCATCCTATACCAGGGGGTATTGAAGGAGGTCCTAGTAAGCTTGACCCAGGTCCTAGAAGGATCTATACACTGAACAAGGCAAGAACATTACCAAACCATTCCCTTAACCCCCGACCAGGTAGCCAACATATCTCTATATAGACCGTAGAGATATGAATGGTGAAAATCTTTTACTTTATATAGACAGTAGAGTAATGCCAAGACACCACAGACAAATGATAAAGAAGTTTCACCTTCAACATAAGAAACTAGTTATTAAAGTCATTAATACAAAACCAAATAAAAATTGCGAAAAGATTAAAAATCAAAAGTAATACATTAAATGCTAGTCTTCACCAATTGATGTATGAGACTTAGCCAAACATGGAATTTGATTGACAAGAACTCTTACGATCAATCTTGGATACCGAGACTACTACACACACTCTAAGGTGGATGATGGATGATGGTGGTGGATGTGGGTGTTGTAGTGGTGGTGGAGTGGTGGCAAAGTGGGAGAGAGGTGGTTTGCCAAGGGATGCCTTTGAAGTGTGCCAAGCACCCCGATTTATAGCCTGAGTAGTAGCCCGGCCACGACCCCGTGTCCGCTAGACACGCCCTCGTGGCCAACCTTTTTCTTTTCCTTCATTAATTGCAATTGTCTGTATTAGGTTCTACACGGCCCCGTGTTCACTGGGCACGGCCCCGTGTGCAGAAGCGTATCTATACTACCAAGATTTGCAAGATTCTGCTAATCTTAGCATTGACCACGCCCTGTGCTAAGCTGGGCACGCCCCCGTGGTGGGCAATGGAAGCTTCTACAACTTTGTCACTTTCTGCAGACACCTGACCAAGCCCCCATGTCCAGTGGGCACGGGCCGTGGTCAGCCTTTTGTTTCTTGTTTTTGCTTGTGGAGATGCTGTTGAGGGGTCGGGCATATCACATTTATTCTTTTTCTTTGTATTTATGTTAGTTTTTGCTGCATATTTGTTCCTTTTGTTCATTTAAGCTCATTTGGTCCTGAAAATACAAAAGGAAGACAAAAGCACACTTTTTCGAACATTAGTACTAAAAAGGGTTAGTTTTATGCCTCATTTGATGTAATTTATATGTTGCATTTTACACACATAAAATACACTCACACTTGAATCTTTGCTTTTCCTCAAGCAAAACACTTTATTATGTGGCTTACACACCCAAATGGAATGGGTAGAAGAGAAGTTTTAGGCTTGTCTTGAGTGTCGAGAATCCAAGATATTTATTGGGTTTTATTTTTATACTATTTACAATCCTATTCGTTATGATTTATTTAGAACGTTTCATAAGAGAAATTACTTATTTGGGCATAACATGCCTCTTTAAAATTCCATTTATATACAAGTTCACATACCTCACGGGAGATCACGCAACACTCGGCCGAAAATGTATTTTTGTGAAACACTCGAGACCGGCATAGAACTTATTTTTACCACAAGCTTGCCAAGCAATGAATCATCCTCCTTTTTAACTATAAACCTTTGTAAATATCAAAAGGACTTGGGGAAAGGGTTAGGCTTGGGCTAAAGGTAGGTGGTTTTGGGTTAGTGGTTAGTAAAAAGGGGTAAAAGCGTCAGTCGTCGTAAAACTTTTTGTTTTTGTGACTTTTATTCAAACTAAGCATTTTCAAACAAAGTTTCTTTAAGGAACTTGTTTGCTTATTGCTAGACTTTCATTTTTTTATAAGGAAACATCAGAAGAAGACCGAGGTTTTTTACTAAAATAAAGGGTTGAAAAGAAAAAGGTTTTGTTAGGTAAAGGGTGTTTGTTTTGTGCGTTTAGAAATGAAAAGATTTAGGCTCAAAGGGGTTAACTAGGGGGATTTTGGGTAGGTGATAAAGAAAATGAAAAATAATGGCGTTGAAAGGAAAAATGTGTGACAACCCTCACTAAACCAGGTATCCGTACGACTTAATTAATAATTAATTACTGCTTAATTACTGTGCTTGCTTGAACTTGTGAATAAACTGCTACGTGAATACTGATACATGTACTTACTTGCATCATACTTTACTTACTGTCACTACATTATTTACATGCTGAACCTTAGTGACAAACATGATGCACAAAAAGCACAGTAGCACTATAACGGATAACCTATTGAACATGCTGATAAAGCCAGCATCAGGCAAACACTGCCTCTAAGGCCTGTATGAGCTAGAAATATTTTACTACACTAGTGGTGAGTGTAGGGATACAAGGGTTGTAGAACTGCGTCTCTAGGAATAAGTTACAATGACTGGATGTGCCTAAAACGTACTCTAAGTACAAAAATTCAGCACTTTACATAATAATTCAGCTTTTAGCTACCTAATAAAGTGCCAAAACATGAGAAAAATATTACTAGACACTTTCCAAAGTGTCAGAAATGAGTTGTGTCACTAAAAAGGGTATTAACGACACTTTAAAGCTTTGTTAAGCACTTTAACGGATTACTATCCAACCGAACAACCGGATTATACCCGGAACATGAAAATATTGTTATTTTCATTATTTATCTTTTTCTGAGCCAGTTAGGGTCCCTGAATACCCTAACACCCGTCATAACACACGACACACAACTAACCGGGTTAAGCACTTAACTAACTTACTTAACCTAACTATTATCCTAACTATTAGTTAGAAATGGACTAGAACCCCCCCCCCCCCCCCTTAACCAAACCGTCCCCATGAGGGGGACACCCTTGTACCATAATTTGATTATAATATTACTTGTGCCTAAAATCTAGTAGACATATGGACCTATGGTTAATACACACACTAATTATCTATAAGTTCATGTATTAGCCCACCATAACATGATCATCACACAACTCACCACTCCACACCTCTCTCTCCCTCTCTTCTAGCTTACGGCCGAACACACCCACCCCCCATCCATCCATTTTCGATTTTTATCTTGCAAGTTCCAAGCTCTACAAGTGTTAAGGGTCGCATATAAGGAACCTTGGAACAAACGGAAGGCGAAGGACCTCTCTACTTTGCTTTTATCCACCCTATTTGCGCTTAGATTCTTCCCTAGCCTCGAGCTAGTGGTATGTTACTTAAATCACCTACTCGAACTATTTTGAAGTGGTTAATACGATGTGTAACGGTTAAAACTTGAAATCTTACAAGATAACGCTTTAAAGTCTACTTAAAACACTAAAAATGGTGGTAAAAAGCTCACATGTTGTGTAAAACTTGTAGTATTTGATTTGTGTAGTTATTTGGACCCGATCTATGTTGTGGTAGCTCGGATCGTCATTTAACCCGGGTTGGTCATGATCATGGATCATGACATAAGGATTGTTTTGAAGTAACAAGGGTTAAAGGATGAAACTCTACCACACACGAATCATGAACTTGTATAAAAACGATACTACTTACAAAATAGTGTTTAAAACTAGTAGATCTACGGATCTACAAGCGGTATTTTCAAAAGACCTCGTGTCAAGAGAAAACATGCTTTTAAAGACGGATCTTACACTAACACGAATGGTTTTTTAGAACACACAAGTGTGTAAACACTTGTGTAACACAAAGTTTCGACAAAATAACTATTTTTGGAAAAGATGACGAGAAGTGGTAAAGATGGAATTTCTTTAAAAACGAGGATTTTACAAAATCGGATTGTTTTATATAAAGATCCACTAAAAGTAATGAGATTTACTTCACAGTTTGGATAAATCACAAGTTCATGAAATTTATGCGATTTATATACATATTTTGACTAGTTTGTGATTTGAACATTGTTTTGGTTGAATGAGAAAATTGTTGGATGATTTGTAAAAGAAAATGATACGCTTGAAAGCGTGACCACCTCCAGTTACAGAGGAAACTCTGGCGAAATTTTTCCAAAAGCCTAACACTTAGAAATATTTTCACTATAAGTGTTAGAAATACATTTTGACTTGTTTTCAAAATATAAGTTTCGCCACGACTTTATTTACAAAATATCGGAGGTGGGATTTCACAGAATAAAACGTGATACATAAATATATTTAGTATATATTTTTCACAACATCACTTGTATAAGTGTTTATGATTATTTTGTGAACTACGTAAATATTATTTTTAGGGTAAAAATAATATTACTAAGTATTATTTTGGGAAAATCACATGTATTAAAGTATAATATTTTTGAGAAGAATATTTATATTTTGAAGTTGGAAATAAAATATATTATGTGAGACTTAATAGTGTAATCCGAATTATACGAACGCACATGTATTAAATCCCCCATCCTTGGGAGGGAAAATGACTACCAAGTATATACAGAATGTAAACACGAAATAGTTGCCTAACTATTTCCCAAAAACTTAAACCATAAAGCTAAGGCACGGCCGTCCGTCTAATAGAGTTAGTACGTGTAGGTCGTCATTTAGCTACTTGATTTGGAGGCATACTTGGTAGAGACGCACCACTGTGAGTTCATGTCCCCCTTTTCTCTAACTGTTTTCAGTTTTCTTAACTGCGGGGGTGAAATACATGTTACTTTGATTACAAGTACTTTATACATGGTATGGTTAGCGTAAGGAGGTTTACTACTTAGATCATGTGAGTGGGTAGGAGCAATATGAGGCCATTAGTCCTCATGGCAGGACCGAGGGACAGGAGCGGTAGATCTATCTGGGTGTAGCGAGCCCAGCCCCAGGCCAAACTAGAAACGGACCTCGGGGTGACTTTGTCCACATACTAATGCCGTGGCGAAATCTGCTAGGTTTGAGTCTCCCTATTTGCACTTCACATATATCAGTGGCCTTGCAAACCATTGGTGATCTCAATTCCCTTATTTGCTACATACCAAGACTATTTTTATACTCACAAAGGTTTACTTACTCACTTACACATGAACTCGCTCAACATTATTGTTGATTTTTCAACTTACATGTATTTCAGGAAATTAAAAGATCTGGCGCGATATGACACGTTTTCCCGCTGCACTAGTTACGAGGTCATCCGGGTTTAGGGAATGTGACTCTTTCCTGGACAAGTCACAGTCCTTAAACTATGCTTTTGTTATGTTTGTTGAACAATGTGTATGTCGTTAGAATGTGTTTCCGTTAAGACAATGTTATTGTATTTGGTTTTTAAAACTTAATCGAATGGATGATCTTGCATGATTTTATTTCATATAGCTTTGTTATGGTTAAGCTATGGTATTGAGAAGTCACACCAAATTAACCACGCTTCCGCAAAGTCAGGGTGTGACAGCTTGGTATCAGAGCTCTGATCATAGCGAACTAGGATTCCTTCTCGAGTCTAGACTATGATCACTAGGGCTCTCACGAAAACATTTTTACTGCATACCACTTAAGTCCAGATCCAAAACTTTTATAAACAAATGTTGAGCACATTTTATTTATTGTTTTTAGGTTCAGTCCGGAAAGGCTGAGGCTCGGTCTTGGAGGCCGAGGCTCGGTCTGAGAGATCGAGGTAGATGGCTAGTAAGACTAGGAAGAGTAGGCTCAGTCTTGGAGGCTGAGGCTCGGTCTTAGAGGCCGAGGCTTGATCTAAGAGGTCGAGGTAGATGATAGAGCAGTCTTAGAGACTGGGAAGAATTTGGCTAGTGGGACTAGGAGAATTATTTGATTGACTAACATGTTTATATGATTATATGATTATATGATTGATTATTATGCGTATATGTGTTTGTGTTACAAACGTCATGCTTTCATCATGTACTAGAAAGATGGACACTACGAATCCCATGGCCATAGTATCCGACGACATAGTTTCATCGAAGCACGAGGTGTACATTTCCGATACTACCGGCACGGACAATGACGACTTTCAGCCCTTGTTGCGCTGCCTGAAGTCATGGCAGAGACTACTGATGGCCATCTTGTTGGGAGTTTGCCACTCGCGGTGATCCCTGCTCCTGTGCCCCCTTGCCGCTTATCCTGTTGATGATATGCCCCCCGACGTGGCCTCTGACGACGATAACGATCTACTAGAGGAGGACCCATTCGAGGGCAGGGCCTTATTGCTGCTGGTATTAGCCTACTGCATGCGGACGCTCCTGCCGGGGAAACTCATGCCCATTCCCCTGTCCCAGACTCATGTGAGTTTCTGACATCCGCATTTTTGCATATACAGGGAGTGCAGCACCATTCACACGACGCCGACCCTGATACGGCATCATCAGCTGCACCGGTTCCCGCACCCAGCTTTGAGTTTGATCACAGTATTGAGGGTGATCTTGTTCTTCCACCTGGTTTTGATCCAGACCATGACCTTGAGTTCATACACTTAGACCAGCCCTTGGAGGATCCTGTAACCCCCTGTGTTTGTTGATCCAGCTGATCTTGAGATGGAGTTTTTGATCCGAAGCCAGCCGTGGCCCCTGAGCCAGGTGTTGCTCCTGACCCCGCATTGGAGCATGACCCTGTTCATGCCGATGCACCTGCTGTTGCTCCTTGATTGATCATCTGCTTGGACGAGAGAAAATTGGGGTAACTGTGCAAGACAATTTATTATTACGGGGGCCCACGTAATAACGACTTGTAGTGCACAGAAATCCTGGTGGACTCTGCGGGTCAAGCTAATGAAAACCAATGTAGCAGGAAATATCTAAAACACGAATGACCAAGGCGAGGCGATGTAGCCTCGAGTTCATTCTATTACAAGCAACAAGCCGATTGGCAAGCCTATGTGAAGGCTCAGAAATTTAATTCCCACTCGTACATTGAGTATATTTGCGTGTGAAATTGGGTGATTACATGATGGCTTATGTTGCTATATACCTCATAAACAATTGAAACGTTGTCTAACCCGCTTCACACCACTTCGAAAAAAGGGAATGTCACCCAGACGTGACACAAACACCAGTACGTTGCCAAGGACAGAAGCCGAGCTGCAAGAATGCATCTCACAGATAAATGCACTACATGAAGCCCTCCGCTCTAAGCACAGCAATGGCACTACTGGAAATAACCCTCCAACTGGCTGCACCTATAAGCAGTTCCTGAACTGCAAGCCTTTGAACTTCGACGGAACAGGAAGCGCCGTTGCATTTGTTCGTCGGTCCAAAAAGATTGACTCCATTCCAAGAATGAGTGACTATTCGTCCCAACAGAGTGTTACCTACATCCCGGGGTTATTTCTAGATAACTCACTCTCATGGTGAAACCTTCAGTTTCAGACCCTTGGCACAGACGCTGCTTATGCACTGAGCTGGGACGAGCTCAAGGAAACGATTGAGAAGAAATGTTGTTTTAGGACTGGAATTCAGAAGCTTGAGGTGGAGTTCAGGAATTTGAAAATAGACGAACCAGAAATTCCTGAACTTGTCCAGCAATCGCACGACTTGTCTAGGGTCGTCCCCTAGTAAGTCATTGACGTTGTATGATACAGTTGTGTACTTGTAAGCTTTACATTATGGTCTCAATTTGTGGCAATGCAATCGCAGTATTCTCATCACTTGTGATGTTTGATCTATTGTTTATGTTCTATGACATGAGATGTTATGTGGCTGATCTATTTATAGCATGAGATGTTATGTGCTGATATTGATGAATACATATGTGCACTTGACTTGCTATTACCTGACCTACGTAAAACATCTTTTAGAAGATGCCGCCAAGACGCGAAATGCGCATGCCCACCTCTGAGGCAGAACTTCAAGAGATAATTGCTGCAGCTATAGCACAGCACGAGGCCCTATGCTCCGAACCTATCAGAGGTACCTCAGAAAATAACGGTTGTTCCTATTGGCACTTCCTCAACTACAAGCCTCCGAAGTTCGACGACACTGGAGGTGCCATAGCTTTTGTAAAATGGATCGAAAGTATGGATTCCATCTTTCAAGTGAGCGGTTGTACGCCGGAACAACAAGTCCTATACGTCTCTGAGCTGTTTCTAGATGAAGCCCGGTTATGGTGGAATCTTCAGACCCATATAAAGGGTGCTACTGCAGCATATGCATTAACCTGGGGTGAACTGAAAGGAATGATGCATAAGAAGTATTGCCCCCAAACGGAAACCCAGAAGTGGGAAGATGAATTTCGGAGCCTGATGATGGAAGGTCCGAAGGTGTTGGAGTACGTGCAAAGACTTCATGATTCGTCACGAGTTGTTCCGTACCTGGTGAAACCAGAATTAAAGAAATTGGAACAATTCATTTGGGAACTGGCGCCTCAAGTCTTGAGCTTGATGACAACATCAACGCCACCAACAACTGATGTTGCAAGTAAGATGGGTCTGGCACTCGTTACGGAGGCAATTAGACTAGAAAAACTTGCAAACCCTGACAAGGAGACTCAGGTAGAGTCGTCTGGAAAGAACAAAAGGAAGCTCACCGAAGATACCCGAATGAATGAGGATGAACAAAGATCTATTCGAGGTTGTTTTGACTACGGGGACAAAGGGCATTTCAAGAAAGATTGCCCTAACAATAAACAGGCCAATGATAAGATTTACTTAGAAACTGAACCAAGACGTGCTGAGTGCAAGTGTCACCACAATTATGGATGTCGGAAGCCTAGGTACGGAAGGAAAGGACACAACAAGGATGGTTGTGGGATGAAGGGTCCCAGACAAGGAGAAAACAGTAACAACGCTCAAGGTGGAAATGGGAGGTATCCAGGATGCTTCCATTGTGGGGATGTTGGACATCTTAAGAGGGAATGCCCGAAGTTGAAACAAGACCGTGAAAAGACATCCAACATCGGAGCTTGTGTAGCATGCCAGGATCCAGGCGTGACTACTGGTACGTTCTCTATCAACCAAAACTTTTGCATCTATTTTGTTTGATACTGGTGCCAATTATAGCTTCGTATCGTTAGAATTTGAGAATACGCTTGGTTTAACCGCTAGTAAGTTAGATATTCCCTACTCAATCGAATTAGCCAATGGGAAGTTAGTAGAAGCCAATGAAGTGATCAGAGGTTGTGTGATCGAGTTGGGAGAGCGTGAGTTTGCTTTGGATCTACTACCAGTCCCGTTGGGAAGCTTCGACATGGTGGTAGGAATGGATTGGCTATCAGGCAACAAGGCTGAGATAGTTTGTCACGAAAAGGTCGTTCGTATCCCAACCAAAGATGGCGAAACAATTGTGGTTCACGGGGAGAAGCGTGATACGCCGTTGAGAATTATCAGCTGCCTGAAGGCGCGAAAGTGTTTGCAGAAGGGATGTGTTGCCTTCCTGGCACACATTGTGGATAAGAAGGCTGCTGAGCCAAGAATAGAAGACATCCCTGTCGTGAGGGAGTATCCGGAAGTCTTCCCAGAGGACTTACCTGGACTGCCACCTCAGAGACAAGTAGAGTTCCGCATTGACTTAGTTCCAGGCGCCGCGCCTGTGGCTAAGGCACCTTACAGACTTGCTCCGTCTGAGATGCAGGAACTGTCGACACAACTTCAAGAGTTGTTAGACAAGGGATTTATCCGACCAAGCTTCTCGCCTTGGGGAGCTCCGGTCCTGTTTGTCAAGAAGAAGGACGGGAGTTTTCGTATGTGCATCGACTACCGGGAGCTGAACAAGCTGACGATCAAGAATAGATACCCTCTGCCAAGAATCGATGATCTGTTTGATCAACTGCAAGGCTCAAGCTTTTATTCAAAGATCGATCTTCGATCTGGATACCATCAGTTAAGGATACAAGAGGAGAGTATCCCGAAGACAGCCTTCAGAACTCGTTATGGACACTACGAGTTCCTTGTTATGCCGTTTGGTTTGACAAACGCACCTGCAGTCTTTATGGACTTGATGAATAGAGTTTGCAAGCCATACTTGGACAAGTTCGTGATTGTGTTCATCGACGACATCTTGATTTATTCAAGAACAAAGGCCGAGCACGAACAACATTTAAGAGCTATTTTGGAGTTGCTGAAGATGGAACGGTTGTATGCCAAATTCTCCAAGTGCGAATTTTGGCTACGTGAAGTCCAATTCCTTGGGCACGTGGTGAATGGAGATGGAATCCATGTGGATCCAACCAAGATCGAAGCGATCAAGAATTTGGAAACGCCAAAGACGCCAACCGAGATTCGACAATTCTTGGGTTTGGCTGGCTACTATCGAAGGTTCATTGAGGATTTTTCAAAAATCGCTCAACCATTGACGCTCCTCACGCAGAAAGATAAGAAGTTTGATTGGGGAATCAAACAGGAAGAAGCATTCCAGATATTGAAGGATAAGCTCTGCAATGCGCCAATCTTAGCACTACCGGAAGGTACAGATGATTTTGTGGTATACTGCGACGCTTCGCGTCAAGGATTGGGTTGTGTGTTGATGCAACGCCAAAAGGTTATTGCTTACGCATCGCGTCAATTGAAAGTGCACGAAAAGAACTATACCACACATGATTTGGAACTTGGCGCAGTGGTATTTGCATTAAAGATCTGGAGACACTACCTTTATGGTACGAAGTGTACAATTTTTACAGATCACAAGAGCCTACAACACATATTCAACCAGAAGGAGCTGAATATGAGGCAAAGACGATGGGTTGAGTTGCTGAACGATTACGACTGCGAGATAAAGTATCATCTAGGGAAGGCGAATGTGGTCGCCGATGCCCTAAGTCGAAAGGAGAGGATCAAGCCCATAAGGGTTAGGGCTTTAGAAATGATTATCCAGACCGATCTTTCCTTGCGCATTCGTGCCGCGCAGAAAGAAGCCCTCAAGGAAGGAAACCTTGAAGAAGAATATCTCCGTGGGATGGAGAAGCTACTGGTACCAAACGAGGAAGGAACGTTATGTTTTGAGAAAAGGATTTGGGTTCCTTTGTTTGGAGGTTTAAGGAAGGTTATTTTCGATGAAGCTCACAAGTCGCGGTACTCTATCCATCCAGGAGCGGATAAGATGTACCAAGATCTCAAAGATTATTATTGGTGGCCTAGGATGAAAGGCGATGTTGCTGTTTATGTGAGCAAATGTTTAACATGCGCTAAGGTGAAAGCGGAATACCAGAAGCCTTCAGGACTTCTGCAACAACCCGAGATTCCCAAGTGGAAATGGGAACAAATCTCAATGGATTTTGTTACAAAGTTGCCAAGGACGCCGAGAGGCCATGACACTATTTGGGTAATAGTGGATCGATTAACACATAGTCAACACACTTCTTACCTATCAGAGAGAAGGATAATACGAGCAAATTGGCTGAAATTTACATGAGAGAGATCGTCGCACGTCATGGAGTGCCTCTCTCAATCATTTCTGATAGAGACGGAAGGTTTGTGTCAAGGATATGGCAATCCTTCCAAGAAGCTTTTGGATCGCAATTAAATCTGAGCACTGCGTTTCATCCGCAAACTGACGGTCAAAGCGAGCGAACGATACAGACTTTGGAAGACATGCTGAGAGCGTGTGTTATGGATTTGGGCGGTAGCTGGGATAAGCATTTGCCTTTGGTCGAATTTTCATACAACAACAGCTACCACACCAGTATTGGTGTCGCGCCATATGAAGCCCTTTACGGATGCAAGTGCCGATCACCCTTATGTTGGGCTGACGCAGGTGATAGGCAGCTTGCTGGTCCCGAAATCGTCCAAGAGATGACAGACAAGATTGCGCAGATTCTAAAACGCATCGAAGCAGCTCGCCACAGACAGAAGGCCTATGCAGATCCAAACCGGAAATACTTGGAATTCCAAGTTGGAGTAATGGTATTATTGAAAGGTTCACCCTGGAAGGGTGTGGCACGCTTCGGAAAGCGTGGGAAGTTAAATCCGCGCTACATTGGTCCTTTCAGAGTTTTGGAAAGAATAGGACTAGTAGCATACAAGCTGGACTTACCTGCTGAACTCCGTTCAGTTCACGATACATTTCATGTATCCAACCTGAAGAAAAGTCCAACTCAAGATACCATTGCCATTCCCATCGACGAGATTCATGTTGACGACACGCTCCACTTCGTTGAAGAACCGGTTGAGGTTACGGATTGGAAAGTAAACAAGACCCGCCGGAGCAGTGTCAAGCTCGTCCAAGTTCGTTGGAATGCCAGACATGGTCCTGAATACACCTGGGAGCGTGAGGACTGGACGAAAGAGAAATACCCCCACCTATTTCCTAAGAACCCTGCATCTACAAGCAGAACTTAAAATTTCGGGACGAAATTTTTCTAACGGGGGGAGAATGTGACAACCCTCACTAAACCAGGTATCCGTACGACTTAATTAATAATTAATTACTGCTTAATTACTGTGCTTGCTTGAACTTGTGAATAAACTGCTACGTGAATACTGATACATGTACTTACTTGCATCATACTTTACTTACTGTCACTACATTATTTACATGCTGAACCTTAGTGACAAACATGATGCACAAAAAGCACAGTAGCACTATAACGGATAACCTATTGAACATGCTGATAAAGCCAGCATCAGGCAAACACTGCCTCTAAGGCCTGTATGAGCCAGAAATATTTTACTACACTAGTGGTGAGTGTAGGGATACAAGGGTTGAAGAACTGCGTCTCTAGGAATAAGTTACAATGACTGGATGTGCCTAAAACGTACTCTAAGTACAAAAATTCAGCACTTTACATAATAATTCAGCTTTTAGCTACCTAATAAAGTGCCAAAACATGAGAAAAATATTACTAGACACTTTCCAAAGTGTCAGAAATGAGTTGTGTCACTAAAAAGGGTATTAACGACACTTTA
>JARYGA010017020.1:0-22797 GCA_030545235.1 Helianthus tuberosus | reverse complement strand
TACCCATCCTGGGTTGCCAACCTTGTAATGGTTCAGAAAAAAGACGGAGGATGGAGGATGTGTATCGATTTCCAAGACCTCAACAAAGCATGTCCCAAGGACTGTTATCCTCTTCCGGAGATAGACACCCAAGTGGACTCCTTGTCTCAATACCCCCTGAAGTGTTTCCTAGACGCCTACAAAGGGTACCACCAAATTCAAATGTCAATAGAAGACGAGGAGAAAACCGCCTTCATCACAGACGAAGGGACATTTTGCTACACCAAGATGCCCTTCGGCCTCAAGAACGCTGGGGCCACATACCAGAGGTTTATGAACAGTCTGTTTAGGGAGCAACGAGGAAGGAATTTAGAGGTGTACGTCGACGATATTGTCATCAAAAGCTTAACGGAGACGGCCTTGATAAACGATGTAGCTGAGACTCTCCACACTATGCAGGACGTAAACATGAAGTTAAACCCTGGGAAGTGCTGTTTTGGAGTGGAGGAGGGGAATTTCCTGGGGGTAGTGGTCACCAAGGGCGGGATCAAGGCAAACCCGGAGAAAACCCAGGCGGTGGCTGAGATGCGATCCCCCAGGTCCCTAAAGGACATTCAGCAACTAAACGGAAGGCTAATAGCGTTAAACCGTTTTTTATCAAAGGTGGCTGACAAGACTCTCCCCTTTATGAAAGTGTTGAAAGACTGCCTTCAAACAAGCAAGTTTAAATGGACAACGGAGGCTGAAACAGCCTTCCAAGAGATGAAAGCATACATCTGTCAGCTCCCGACGCTAGCTACCCCAGTACCCGGGGATCCGCTGCTCCTATATCTGTCCGCCTCAAAAACGACCATAAGTGCGGTCATGATGGTAGAGCGGGAAGGGAAACAGATCCCCATATATTTCATCAGCAGGACGCTTAAAGGGCCTGAAGAACGATACATGCCCCTGGAAAAGCTCACATTAGCTCTTGTCTTCGCATCCCGAAGACTCAGGAGGTATTTCCATGAACACAGGATTACCCTAATGACCGATCAACCCCTCCAGAAGGTACTCAGGAGGCCAGAACTGTCTGGACGGTTAGCCAAATGGGCGGTGGAGCTAGGAGAACACTCCCTGGAGTTTAAGCCCAGGACAGCCATGAAGGGACAAATACTAGCCGACTTCTTAGCAGAAGTCCCGGAGGACGAAGAGAAGGAACTGTTAAAATGGGAAGCCTTGGAGAAAGAAGAAAAAGAGAAGGAAGATAAGGCGGTGTGGAAGTTGCTCACTGATGGAGCATCCAGTGAAGAAGGAAATGGAGCTGGAATCACACTGATAAGTCCCGAGGGGGTTGAGCTGACATATGCCGTAAGGCTGGATTTTGAGAACACAAACAATACCGCAGAATATGAGGCCCTCCTGGCAGGGATGAGACTGGCACAAAAAATGAAGGCAAAGCACGTAGAAGCCAGCACTGATTCACAGCTAGTAGTAAAACAATATCAAGGAGAGTATGAGGCTAAGGATAACATCATGGCTCGATACGTGGAGAAAGTTAAGGAGACAGCTAAGGCATTCAAAACTTTCAAGCTGGAATACATCCCCCGGGGAAGGAACAGGAAATCTGATGCGCTTAGCAAGTTAGCCTCGGTAGCATTCGATCATCTAGCGAAGGAAGTTAAAGTAAAGGTCCTGACATCCTCCTCCCTCAACACTGTGGAAGTGGCCACGATTGAAAGCCCACAAGAAACGTGGATGACTCCGATAGTCAGATTTCTCCAGGACGGAACTCTACCCGAGGGGGAATGGGCGGCCCGGAAGATAAGGGTCAAGGCCCTACAATACGAACTGGTCGAAGGAGAGCTATACCGGAGATCATATCTGGGTCCGTCCCTGAAATGTGTTGACGTGGAAGAAGCCGAATACGTGATTAGGGAAATGCATGAAGGGATTTGCGGAATGCACTCGGGACCAAGAACAATAGTGAGAAGGGCGATGAATGCAGGGTTTTACTGGCCGTGGATGTACGAGATGGCATCCGAGGAAATCAAGAAGTGTGACAACTGCCAAGTGCATGCACCAATGACCCATCAGCACAAACACCCCATGGTACCAGTTTCGACGTCGTGGCCGTTTCAGAAATGGGCCATTGACATAATTGGACCTTTCCCTGAGGGCCCGGGAGGGGTCAAATACGTGGTGGTAGCCATTGATTATTTTACTAAGTGGATTGAAGCGAAGCCCTTGGCAAAGATCACTGGAGACCAAATGAGACGGTTCGTGCTGGACAACATCATATGCAGATATGGGGTTCCGAGGGAGTTAGTAAGTGACAACGGGGTCCAGTTTGCTGGAAGGCCCTTCAAACCATGGTGCGAACAGATGCGGATCCAGCAAGTGTTTACTTCCGTCACCTACGCCCAGAGTAACGGATTGGTGGAAAGAGCCAACCAAAGCGTCATCAAAGGAATGAAGGGTAGGCTGGGGAGAAAACAGAAAGGCTGGCTGGAAGAGCTTCCATTTGTGTTATGGGCATACAGAACCACCCCCAAAAGTTGCAACGGGGAGACCCCGTTCAGCCTTACTTACGGGACGGAAGCTGTCATCCCCGCAGAGATCGGATCTCCAACCGCCCGGATGAAGCTCCGGGATGAAGAGAATGAGCAGGACCTCAGGGTAAACCTAAATTTGTTGGAGGAAAGAAGGGAAATAGCAGCAGTTAAGGAGGCCCAATACAAAAAGCTCCTGGGAAGCTATTACAACGCCAGGATGAAGAAGCTCAACATCGTCCCAGGGGACCTAGTTCTCAGGGCCAACGAGGCTAGTATGCAAGAAAATACCGGGAAGTTAGGACCCAACTGGGAAGGACCCTACAGAGTCACGTGGGCGAATGGAAAAGGGACTTGCAAGTTGGAGACGCTAGAAGGCAGGGAGGTTCCCAGGACCTGGAACCTCATGCAGCTCAGGAAATATTACATGTAAGGGGTGTACCCCCAAGAAAAACGGCCAAGAGCCACTTTTGTAATAGATAACTATATGTACGGGGACCTCCCCCCACAAGGACGGATCTTTTGTAAACAATCTATGATGGGGGATATAAGCCCCCAGGGATTAAATGAAAGACGGACGAGAACGTCCCATTTTGAGAAAACAATGGACAGTTACACCTGGGCAGACGTGCCCAAGGACACCATTGAACCTAAAACTAGAGCAAATAAACACACGTGTATAAGACATTCAAAGCATGTCCAAAAAGCCCGGCCGTGGGGCTAATAAAGGTCTAGCTAACCTAAAACGGACAAAACAAGTTAAAAACATAACACCACGTTATAAACTTGTCCACCGATTGGCCTCGAACAGACAATCACAGTTTAACGAAACAAACAACAAAAAAAAACAAATAATGCAAACACACCCGCATGTACAAAACTACGAAAGGGAATCTGCTTTATTTACTACGAAATACATATACAAAGGAAAGCCCTAACAACTTGGGCAAGAATTAGCAACGTACAAAGATCGCAAACACAGCAAGGTAAAACAAAAACATAACTCCTTGCTAAGATAGCCAAAAAATCCCTAGGAAATCGCCAAACTAGCCTCCGGAAGAAACCCCTGCAAAAGCAAAACAAACAAGAAACAGGCTACAAAACAAAAAGGCCATACATAACTATGAGCCATATGGTTAAAGGTCAAAGTGGTCCCCAACACAAAGGACCACCCACGACAGTCAAGCAAAACACACAAGTATCCTAGAGTAAGTTAAAGTTATTACAGCCATATCGAAATGTATCAAATGTTCGGAGTTCACTAGGGATCATCCCCGGAAAGAGATGGCGGAGACGAAGGGCCGGCAGAAGAAAACAGGGTCTTCAATTCGTCGATTGAGATCAAGGGATGTTCCAAGATTTTGGCAAGGATAGCTGGGGTCTTATGCCCAAACTCCTCATTCAGCTTAGACAGCTTCTTCTTGACCTTGGAGTCATACAGAGGAGTCTCCTTCCTATCCAAACCCTGAGCAGAGTACTTGTAACCATCCTTCAATCCCGATTGGTACCCAACATCCCTGTAGGCCCTGTACACCTGCTCCAAACCGCTCTTAAAGTCCTCCGACTGAGCTACAGCAGAAAGGAGGGCCCCAAAACCTTCAGTAATTAACCAATGCTTCTCTCCCGCCAATCGTTGATTATCATCAGAAGTCACTCCATAGTCCGAGTAAATGGTATTGAGCTGCTCCTGAGAAACGGAGTCAACCTCCTTCAAATGCTTCAGCTCAGCAGCAAGCTCCTCCTTCTCCTCAACCAACGATGCCATCTCCCGCTCCCAAGCCCGTTCCTTCCTCTCAAGCATAGCCCCAGCCCCCTGAACAAAGAATCAGTAAGTATATATATAAAAAAAAGGGGGGGGGGGGGGAGAAGACTATGCACCTTCTCCTCCTGTAATCTCCTCTCAGCATCAACCACCCGGCTCCTAAGCCCAGCAACAACCGACTGGGAAGCCTTAAGCTCAACCTTAAGTCCTTCGTTCGCCTTCCTCAGATCATCAACCCTCTGCAACATCCCAGCACCCCTGAAAAAACTCTCACACAAGGACATACTGTATTGATCGTCAAAAAGATCATCCCTCAGGGCGGAATTTACAAACTTATGTGAGGGAGGGACATCATGGCTCAGAAAGTCCCTGGCAGCTTCAGGAGTCCCTATAACGGAAGAATCAGTCACCTTCCACTTAAGGACATAAGTAAAGGGGAGAGCGTCGGCAAACAAAGGGGCAAGAGGGGATCAATGGACAGGGCCTTCAAGAGCAATGGGCTTGCTAGTCCCGGTAGCATGTGGGGGAGAAAGTTCGAAAGCCGAAGAAAAGCGAGCTACTCCCACCTCAGATGCCTTGTCCCGGATACGGGAAGGAGAGGGACCAGTAGGAATTTCTATAGGCTCCAAGGAACTCCCCTAAGAAGTAAGAAAAGAAGTGATCAGGAACTACACAGAAAGACGAAGGAAAAATGAGAGAAAAGAAAGCTTACCAACAAAGGAGCACTCACTAAGCTTGAGGACTTCAAGTGCTTAGACAAAGAACCTTTGACCCCAGCAGGGGGAAGGTCGGAAACGGCTCTAGAGGAAGGGGGAGGCTTCTGGCCACTGGCACTACGGAGCCTCTGACGGATGTTACGAGATACAGGATCCGGTTGGGGGCTAACAGACTTCCTCTTACGAACCAGCTTTATCTCCACGTCTTCGTCGTCACTTCGACCAGAAGGATGAACAGGAGGAAGGTCAGAAGAACTTTCCTCCTCCCCGGAAGGATTCTCCTCATCACCACCTAAGGTGGTAGAACCTCCTGCCTGGACGGACCCCCCGGTAACCTGCACTCCCACATTCAGCCTGGGATCAACCTCATTATCAACCACATACTTTACATCCTTGGAGTCACCCTGAAGAAGCCTCCACAAAGTTATCTCTGCACGGAGAGAAGACACAAAAGATGACTACGGAATTTCCAAAGACATAAAGAAAGAATGAATGCAAAAGGCAAATCAAGAACCAAGAGGTACCTTTCTTGCCGAAAAAAGCCCTCGGACGAACAGGATAAGAGGGGCTCAGCCCCCCCATAGCAAGCGTCCCCTCAGAGAAAGTAAACGCCCTCGTCGGGTTGTCACACATCTTCTTCCACTGAACAGTCTCGGCTGCAGAAAGGGTGGGGATGGTGTCCTCGATAGCAGCGTCAAGATCATTTGGCGAAGGGGAATCCGGCAACATAGCGGCTGAAACAAAGATGAATCTACACTTCCAATCTTTTGGATAAGTAGAAGTGGGCATAAAACTGTAACAGGGCCTTGAAACGTTGTTCTGTCGTTTCGCGAATGTAAACCAGTCTCCGTCGGAAATAAGCCGGTAAAACATGCAAAACAGAGGAACAGAAGGCTCCCCTGAGATGGCCACACAAGACAGTTCAAAATGAACCACCCTCATTAACCCTAAAGGATGAACCTGTGAGAAGTGAACGCCGAAGTGACGGAGCAGAGAAACCTTGAAAGCAGAGAGAGGGTACCGAACCCCACAGGAAGAAAAGGCAAGGGTGTAAATAGGTATCCTGTCCGGCGTGCATTCTGCCGACTCATTAGGGCCCGGCAAGGAAGGAGAAAAGCGATCAGGGATGTTATATGTCTCAACAAAGGATCTCAAATCCTTCGCCGTCAACACAGACCTTATTGAAGACCGGCCACCGCGACTCATGGTTGTAAGAAATGGTGATACAGGGGAGCAGTTACAGAGAAGAAGAGAGAGTTGGAAAGTTTGAATGAAAGATCGGAAGGGCCAAGTAAGGGTTTTAAAGAAACGCCGCTGACAGGCAAGTAACCGTCACATCAAGGGTCTCTTCAAAATTTAAAAACGGGCACGTGCAACTAGGGGATTAATTCCCGCTACAGTCATTTCGGCGACGGTATGATTAATGGGAGTAACAAGTCATAACTGATCCAGAGTGGGCCCACCAACAGAAAAACCGTCTCTCTCAAGCAGTTGTGATTCAGCCCCGGATCATGAGCCTCGGGTCTCAGAACCAGGGACTAAAGATGACTTGACGACGGGCCAGTGGGTAAACCCACTTTACCCGCTTTGGGCCTTTTTGTCTGGAAGCCCAACTATTTTAAAAGCCCACCGATCATAATAACCTTGCTCGCTAAGGTTTCTCCATTTCGGAAATAGGCGGGAAAACAGCTAGCAAAAGCAGCAGACCTCATTTAATGCTCGATAAGAATGGGATCCCGTCTGAAATCTCGTACTTCTCCGGTTAGAACATTAATGAAGGCGAGCATCTCGCCGCTGGGAGCCAGACACGTGTCTGCACTCCTCGAGGACCTCCAAAAACCGTTAGATCATATGTGAGAAATATCTAATGAGATAAGGGCTGGTCATTATATAAGAGAAGGCACTCAAGAACAAAGGCAGGTATCATCTCCAGCTCTCACTCATTTACGATACCCTCATTCACTCCCCACATTAACTCCCGACCAATATTCCCTTGTATTCATCACACATATACACATTAATAAGATTCACACCAAAGGGGAAATCTCCCGGTGATCACACTCATCGGAAGAAGCTCCTCTCATTTCCGGCAAGTTTACTTATTCTCACGCCGGAGCTTGGTCACGGATCCCCCTCCCGGGGTCCCCCGTGACGAGGCTAACGGTTTATTCTTTTGTAGCAAGCAAGGATAAGAGCTCTTGACGTCACCGAAGACCCATCAAACGTCATCCGTGGATTGGGTATTCGACACTATACATATTTGAGTTTTAAAAATAAAAGGTTTATGCTTCATTTTATAAAATTCGAACCTTTCATCTATTGGATAGAAAAGATCATACCATGAAAATTATGAATGAATTATGTAAAACTAAATGATGTTATATGCAAAAAGTAAATGGTTTAATTGTAAAACTATATGATTTTATATGCAAATAGCAAATATATGGTTTAATAAAAATAAAAAACAAATAAATAAAATCCGTGGAGTTAAGATTACATATAACTTTTTCTTTACCTAAGTTATTATTTTTCAGTTTCATAATTTAATTATATGAATATGAACCGATCGTTAAAACTTAAAACATATTATACTACTACTTAAAAGACAAAGTCGGTGGCCTTTGCCACCGACAAATCACCCTCTCAACTTTGTAAATTACTAATTTTGGTCCTTATTTCATTTAACAATTTCTATAATGACAAATCACCCCCTCAACTTTGCAAATTAATATTTTGGTCCTTACTTCATTTTACAATTTTAATAATATAACCCCTAGATGCTAATGTTTTAACCTTACCCATGTACGATATATATATACTTTTATTATCCTATTAAAGTTTTTACTAATTTAATTATTCTTCAATAATTTCCGCTCGCTATTTAGAAAAACTAATTTGTCGATATGTTTATAAACTTTGTAAAATATCATTTTAACCCTCACGAGTTTCTAAAATTTTGAATTTATCCCTTTTTGTACCTTTACTTAAAAAAATTTACGTGTGTATTATTATATACGTAATGGTACAAATTCGAGTTTATATTTTTTACGTGGGCTCTTCCACCTGCTTTGTCCCCCCACACTTTCATAAATTTTCAAATTTAGACACTTGACTTTGGTTGTTTCCTTTTTTACCTCAACTTTGTTAACGACCCTCGACTTTGGTAATTTACTTTGTTAAATTTTATTTTCACCCACCATTGGCCCTTAAGTTTAGGAGATATAATTTTCAACACCTTACTTTTTTTATGATTGAAAAAAATATAACTTTGACCCACTTGAGAGTATATATAATCTGATTTTTTTTTCATAATAGTTTCGTTCATTAACTTAAAAAACTTTAATTTGTTGCGTGCTTTTTTATGATTCCAGACTTACTTTTTATGTACGTTTTGACGTAAAGTTTGTTTTCATTTGTAATACTTTTTCATGCTTGTTTTTATGTACATTTCGGTATAAATTTTTGTTTGAAAACAAGTCGGGTCAAAAATTTAAGTTGATCTATGTTAACGTAAATGGTCGATAATAAGTCATACATAATCATGTCGCATAGTCGGTACAATATCCGATTGTCTTGGTATACTTTTTTTGTATAAATCCGAGTTTGTCTACGTTTTGATGTGAATTTGATGCATGCTTCCGTGCTTTATTTTGTACATTTCCTACGTATGAATCGGGTTGCATATAATACATTTTGACTTGACGATATAAATTTAAGTTAGTCGGGTCGCATATAATACGTTATCATTATACGGTATAAGATTTACTTTACGTTTTGATCTAACCGTAATACTCTATAGGTAACATTGAGTTCAATTGAAACGTTTTCATACAGTTATTTGAAAAAAAAACGGACATAACGCTCCTACTAATATATTCAACATTTTCGATGTACCCGCACCGCAACGCGTGCGGGTCTTATTACTAGTAAAGAATTAAAGTAACTGATCAATACTTAAAAAGAGATACAATAGTAAAAATAAAAATTTGTAATCTAATGTGAAAATGAATAATCCTAAATTATGCATAACTTTAAAAAAATGGAAATTTAATTTGTTAGGCCATACGTTAATAAATACATAGATTTACCATAGGATTATAGTCTAGTGATATTTTGGGGTGGGATAAGGCTTAGGGATCATTAGGTCTTGGGTTCGATTCTCACAATGGGTTATTTCCCAAATTTATTTGGTTTCCTCCTGAATTGGTGTATAGGCATTATTGCCTAATAGAGATGAATATGATATGGTGGTACGATGATACTCTAGTGATCCGTCAATGATCCAAATTCGCCGCTAAAAAATAAATACATAGCTTAAATAATAGATTTACAACCATGACAAGTAAAATGCTAAAATAAGTGATAGATCCAAAGTAACTTTGATTGATATTTGATTAAAGATTGTGTGTGTAAAATGCCGACTATATGATTGTGTTTGTGTGTAGAAAGATTTGATTTAATGGATAAAGTTAATGTTGAAATCAGAATTGATCAAATAACTATTAAGGCTACACGGTATGGTATAGAATGGAGCCCCTATGGGATCTTACGTTGCCTCAACACCACAAGTGTCACGTTAACTAGGAGGTTGCATTGTATTTTTCCAATAATGCCTACAGTATAAAATGAAGCCTCTCTATCATTACTTAATCATTTTTTATGGTTTTTTTATTTATAACATTTAAATAAACAAACATATAACAAATTACATAACATTTAAAAAAATATATATAACATTCAAATTAAACAAACATTGTATTGATAAAAGAATATCAAATTTAAAAAAAAAATACATAACTTAAAAAAAAGACATAATTTTAAAACATAACAAAAGATATTTTGCTAGAATCGCTTCTTTCTCCATTTCCATGTTCATACGGTCCTCCTCGAATACATCAGAGGAGATGGGTTTTCTCCTCTTATTCTCCTCTTATATATAAAATACTCTTTATATATTTTGCAAAATTTTCTACTCTTATTAGGGGTGTGCACGGTTCGGTTCGGTTTTTGGGTAAAATCAAAACCGTAACCGAAAGTTCAGTTTTTAGTTTTTAAAAACCGTTCGGTTTCGGTTATTTTGGTTTCGGTTATTTCGGTTTTTGAAACAAATTATGTAAGATTCAAAACTTAAAAGTATAATTCAAAGTTTAAGAATCTTGTTAACATATTTCGTCTTTTAAATTAATATTATTCACATAAACCTAACTTTCTAATCTATTTTAATGTTTCTCCAAAGTTTTAGTTAAGACGTTTTATTTTATAATACTTTGAAAATCATTTAATTTTTATATTAAACTTTGTTAGTTCTTGTAAACAATGGATAATTTTAATGATAAATAAACATGGTAATGTTCTTATTATAAATATTTAACAAACGATAATAAAATTAATAATTTTTAGTAGCATGGATAAACACTTAAACAACTTAAATATAAAAATATATAGATTTGGTATACTATTAAAACTTATTGGTTCGGTTATTTTCGGTTATTGAAAATGATTTTCCGAAAACCGAACCGAAATTTTCGGTTATTAAAAATCCGAAAACCGAACCGTCGGTTTTTGTTTCGGTTCGGTTTTTTCGGTCCGAAATTTTTGGTTATTTCGGTTACGGTTCGGTTATTTCGGTTTTCTGCTCACCCCTAACTCTTATATATAAAATACTCCTATATTTTGCAAAACAATATTAAAAAGATTAGGGCCCAGATACCTTTCAATGGTATAAAGCCCAATAACATCATTTTTTTTTTTGTTGGGAAAATGTTGTTGTGGAGAGATCAAACAGCCTTGAAATCATCATCTTGTTTATCCAATACCTCCGTTTCTCCGGCCATTGATTTCCCTGCTTTTAGGGTTTTGTTAATAACTGGAAATAATTAGTCCAATCAGATTATATATGAAGCTTGATTCGATGCTAAAAAGGTTTACTTTATACTGGTAAGTGGTCATCTATTGAATTTGGATGGATCATACATGCTCTAATATGTTTTTTGTCAAGTTTATGGAGGAGCACACTGTTTCTGTCACCTTCAGGGATCCAGGATTTTATTCCAATGGGTTCCTTTTGGTAAATTCTTTTTAATTCTCACTAATTTTTTCTAAATGTTATAAGATTCTCACTATTTCTTTTCATTTTTTCCAAACGCATTGGGTTCCTGGGAACCCACAAATGTGGGCTGGATCCGCCCCTATCACCTTAATTGTGGATGCTTAAACCTCCCCAGGTTAATAAGCTGGATTAATAATTTTAAACAGCTTTTTTTTTTTCTAAAAACAAGCGGCATGCATATGGGTTAACTAACAAAGTAACAATAACTTAAATTTGTATTTACATTATAATTTTAAGTCCTTATTTCTAGTTCGGAGATCTCCTCTCATGTGGTCCGTCTAGTAGTACTTGTTGAAGTGCTTAGATTTAAATCTGCATAACTGAAGGGGTATGGTCCCAGATCTTGCGTCAGCATGACCGCGAGTGACCAGTACCCTTATCAAAAACCCCCACCAGCAGGAACTTACCTGTGTCCGGGCGGGCACGCGCGAACACAGCGGTCCAATCTGTCCAGTGATGAGAAGACTTACCTTAAGTATAGGAACACATGTTACGCATAGCGATGCGGCCTGGCACCGCATCCTATGGACATTTTCGTCACGACAAGGGATCTGGACAACAGTAACAGTCACCAAGCGGCGATGCGGCACGACACCGCATTCCGCATACATCTTGGCCAGAACAAGAACGCGGGAACAACATCAGTTACCGCAAGCAGCGATGCGGCCCAGCACCGCATCCTGCCTACAAGGCAAGTGGGTCTGACACTCAGTGCAAGTGGCACTGAGAAGAGTCGCCTACTAGCCCACACGTGTGCAACAGTCTGACACCACAGTAAGACGTGGCATCACCACCGTAACTGACAGGTCTGACACACCTACGAAAGACTGTGCGATGTCAGACTAGCTACTCAACTTCTCTCATTCACTCCTCGGTTATAAATACCCATCCCAAACCAGGTTTGAGGTATCACTTCTCAACTCTCTCATAACTACTACTATCACACTTTGCTTCCCAAGCAAACTACTGATTCTCACGCCGGAGAGTGGTAACAAGGAGCACCCCCCACCCCATCCTCCTTGTTACGAGTCACGGCTTGTTTCCTTGTGCAGGAAACTAACCAGCGGACGATCCAGCCGACGATCCTCGGAAAGAAGGGATTAACCTTACTTGACGAGACCAGTGAGTTAACCCCACCCGGTTAACCATTGTTTCATCATTGGCGCCCACCGCTACTCTTAGCACTTTTTTCAACCATCCCTCTCTCTCCAAAGATTATGTCTGATCGTCTAAACAACACTACCGGGGATAACCTAAACCCCGCAAACCAAGGGCCTATGGGGACCATTCCCCTAGCCCCAAATGTTGAATATATTGGCACATCAACGCAAGGGGGCGCATCCCTTACGTTCGGACACGATTTATCACAGTACGCTTCTATGATACCTCCAGGCATGAATCCTCATACCTGGTACGACCAGCAACAAGCTCTGCTGGCCGCAACATACAACAGAGCTTGCGCAGAAGCGCAAGTATCTGTGGGGCCAACCCCAGCACCGCATACCCCTGCGGGTCGTATTTTACAATACGACGGCAGGACCCCAACACATCCGGCTTCTAGAAGCAAGCAGGAAGACCGCGGTTCCTCTTACTGCGACGTCCGGACACTTGATAAGGACGATTCCTCGTATGGGTCTCGCCGCAGGGGCCATATACATAGCCGCTTAGGCCCGTATGGCGAAACTAGGCGGCAGTCTACAGCCCACCACGGGCCCGGTATCCAAAGCCGGCTGGGACCTCAGTCCCACCATGAAGGGCAGGGACGTACCGATCCGGAAGACGGTACATACTGCGGGGAGTCCCATGCCACTAGCAGCAGACCGGGAGGACGCAACTATGTTCCTCCCACTCACCCCCGCACAACATACCTCCGCGCTGCAAAGCGCCACCAGAGCCAACCCTACAGGCCGAAATCTGCGGCCGAAAACTCCAAGTTTGTCCCGGAGATTGCCAACGCAGATGTCACCACCACCAAATTCCCGTTGAATATTGGGAAATACAACGGTTCGGCCGACCCAGATGACCACATGAACATCTTCATCGGCGCCGGGTGCAACGGCAAGTGGGATGAACCCACTTGGTGTCAATTTTTCCCGCAGACCCTAACAGGTCTGGCAAGGGCTTGGTTCGATTCTTTGCCTGTGGGGTCACTGACCTCATTCGAGGACTTGCAAGCAAAGTTCCTCGCGCATTTCTGCCAACAGCGACGTTATGAACGTGATTCTATGGACGTCATGAAAATCTGGCGTAGAGACAACGAATCGATTGAGGCGTTCATTGTCCGTTACAATAAAGAGTGCCTGGAGATAGGCGACGTGGCAGAACAAATGGCACGCAACCATTTTATTGTCGCTGTTAAAGACGAACAAATGGTTATGACCATCTCCGGCAAGGAAGGCTTGCCTAAGAAATGGGAAGATGTCATGGCTGCGGTCAAGAGATACGCCCAGACTCAGCGGTCCCTCAAACCGCACGTCTCAAAGGCGCAGCCCCAAACAGAAGGCCAGTCCTCCCACCAAGAACACAAGCGCAACAACAAGCGCAACCGGGACACATGGAATCGCGGCAGCGATCCCAGACCATATGTCCCGCGGAACAACCAGCCTGACGCAAGGTCTACAATCAACGCCCAGCGAGAGAATCGGGCGTCAAAGAAGGAGTCTCGGGACCGTAGCTGGACCGAGATCAACCAGTCGCCAAGCGACGTCCTCCTTACGGACTCGTAATTCCTGCGACCGGCCCAACCGATGAAGTCCAAAAAGAACCAGGATCTCGCACTCTACTGCGAGTATCACAAGGACAATGGCCACACAACAAACAACTGCATCAGTCTCCGACTGGAGATTGAGCGAGCCCTAAAGGAGGGAAAACTGCAACATCTGTTGCCGGCTGAGCAAAAGCAAACTAAGCGCATCACCCCCCACAACGAGGGCACCTCCACGGGTAAGAGGACCATGTACGTGGCCTCAACCCACATGATCAATGGAGGACGTGGAAGGCCGCGTAAGGCGACAAGAAGACAGGACAATGACTGGAAAGACGAACAAGTCGTCTTTCCAAAAGTCCGAGGCGAACCGCGCGACAGGCGCGCCGTGGTTATTACAGGTCACCTGGCTCACTACTGCACCGAGCGATTGTTCATCGACCCGGGCAGTACATCCGATATTATATACGAGCAGTGCTTCAACCAATTTGATCAAGAAGACAAGGATCGGTTGCAGCCGGTGGACTACCCGTTGGCCGGGTTTGCGGGGGAAACCGTATTCCCCCTAGGCCAAATCATTTTTCCTGTGCGCCTCACCAATGGAAGGCACACACGAACGGAGGAGGTAAACTTCATGGTTTTACCTTACACCTCCAAATACGACGTACTTCTCGGGAGGGAGTCCCAGGGTGACTTCAACATGATCACATCCGTCCCCCACTCTGCCATCGGTTTCCCAACCGAGACGGGGATCGCGATAATATACGCCCGCAGAGAAGTTATGTCCTCGGATGAGCTGCGTCCGGCCAAGATAGCAAGGCCTACCCCCAACACGCAACCAGAAAAATGGTTTCTTAACGCAAGACACCCAGAGCAAACGGTCACGTTGGGCCACGCCTTGTCCCCCACCATCAGAGCACGCCTGAAGCAGCTCCTCTTCAGGAACCAGGATATTTTTGCGTGGACACCCGCATACATGATAGGGGTACCACGCGAAATTGCGCAGCATTTCTTGAATACCATGCCAGGTATCAAGCCGGTGATCCAAGGCCAACGCCACCTTGGATCTGCAAAGAACGAGGCGATGAATGAGCAGGTCCAAGAGCTGCTCTCCGCAGGCATCCTGCGGGAAGTGAAATACCAGACTTGGTTATCAAACCCAGTCATGGTAGAAAAACCATCCGGGGGCTGGCGCATGTGTGTCGATTATAAAGATCTCAACAAGGCCTGCCCCAAGGATTGTTACGCACTTCCGGAGATCGATGAAAAGGTCGATAACCTCGCACCATTTCGGTGGAAGTGCTTCCTCGATTGTTACAAAGGCAACCACCAGGTGCAGATGGCAATCGAGGACGAAGATAAAACGGCATTCCGCACTCCTACCGGGAACTACTGCTACATAAAAATGTCATTCGGGTTACGCAACTGTAACACCCGTCTTGTTTACTACTCGAATATAATAATAGTTCATAAGATTTTATACAAAAGAAGTCTAAATTAAAACATTAATTCCAAAAACCAAGTTCTAAGGTAACAAGCATTAGTTATCTACCGACTAATTTAAACATCCATAAGTTATTTAGCAAACGATTTACATCATAACATTTTTTTAAACCGAGTTAATTTATGCGGAAGCTTCAAAAGTTCGTGTTCGGTTCTTCAAAAGCTTGCTTGACCGTCATCCGTAATCCTTGAATACCTAGAAACTGAAATGTTTACATTAAACATTAGTATTAGAATACTTAGAAATAATACATAATCGAAACTACGTTTAAAACGGATTCGATTTAACGAAGAAATACAAAATTTATCATAAATTCCAAAGCTCTACCGTTCCAGCGACGATTTCATTAGATATCTTACCGGTAGCTTTTGGAAAATTTTGGTTCCACCGTAACACAGGAGGAATCCACCGTAACCTTTTGGTCTCTACCGTAAATTACGATATATACCGTAATTTACGGTAGACTCTGGAATGTTATGTTTTGTTTGATTTGTTTGTTTACTTGAGTCAAGTTCTCGGATTTCAATCCTACAAACCAACATGTTTAATCCTCGTATTTCTAATATGTCATTTGTCGATGATAACAAAAGACCAATCAATCATATTACGAAGCAATATCCATGCTTTAATTGATTATTCGACCCATTTGGCTCATCTACGGAATCTTCCAATATGATGACTACCAACGAGATCTTATTCATCCTTGATCCATTATTCAATTTTAGCGAATATCATCGCTGTTAAATTTACACAACTTCTTTTCTACAATACGACTATACGTAATTTAACAAAATTTCACTTAAGTAACGGTCAAGTTACATACCTTCAAAGTAAGCCCTTCAAACGCGATTCGCCACTTGCTTGCCCACTTGACGCTCCTGCGTCCTTTCCTATAGAGTCCATTTATATCAAGTTTAGAACTCCCTTTAAACCATATATCGTGTAATTCACTGAAACATCAAAATTATGCGTTTCAACTTTGAAATATCAGTTTTAAGCCTTCTTTGAGGCATTTCCACAAACACTATAAGGGCAGAATTTTATATCATTCATATTCAAGTTCATAGCTTGCTATTTAGCTAAACTTAACATCAATAAGGCTTTCATATAGCATTTAAACATCATACTTTTCTGAAATCACTTTCTATGATCAAATTACACTAGAATAATCATTCTAAACCCTAGTAATCATCATTATCTTGTAAAACCCATAACCCACCTTCAATGTGTTCATGGAGTTTCCTGAATTTGGACATGATTTCACATGTAGTTGTCTAGGTTTTACTTCTAGACACTATATCATCCCTAATCTAACCAAATCACAAACATGCATCATCAAATTTTGAATCTCCCAAATTCATAAGAATTTCAAACAGAGAATTTTCATAGAATTTTACATACCTTACAACCCCCTTGTGATGGGGATCATGAATCTATGCTCGATTTTCGTTTTGGACTGAGTTTGATCCTTCAATTTAGGGATTTTGTGAAACTTAGGGTTTTGGAGAAGCTTGGTCCCCCCCCCCCCCCTTGTTCCTGGTCGATCACCGTACTCAATTTTGAGTAGGTGTTTTAATGAAAATGTTTTTATTAAAATTATTTTCAAGTTTAACACTTTTGGTCCCTCTAGTTTCTTTTACTTTCTTTTTATGTCTTAAACTATTCATAAGTAATAAACTAACTAGGTTAGTGTCATTACTAATTAGATTATTTTACTAATTTATACACAACTTAATTGCACATTTAAAAATTTGTATTTTCGGGATGTTACAGCAACGCGGGCGCAACCTATCAAAAGTTGATGAACGACACTTTTCGCGGTCAAATAAGCAAAAGTGTCGAAATCTATATGGACGACCTGGTCGTCATGAGCATGGAGGAAGACACCATGCTCAACGATATTGAAAGAACATTCCAAACTCTGCGAAGCGTCAACATGAAGCTCAACCCAAGGAAATGCTCGTTTGGAATGGAAGAAGGCAAGTTCCTTGGATTCATCGTAACCAAAGATGGATTCAAGGTGAACCCGGAAAAAGTACAGGCGATCGAACGCATGCCATCGCCTTCTACGATGAAGGAAATGCAACGACTAGCCGGCAGGCTAGCCGCACTGAATAGATTCTTAGCCAACCATGCAGCTAAGTCTTATCCTTTCATCAAGACCCTGCGGAGCTGCTTAAAAAAGGAACAATTCCAATGGACCGCAGAGGCCGAAAAAGCGTTCCGGGAGATGAAAGAGTGTTTGATTCAACTCCCAACTCTAACCGCACCACGTAAGGATGAGCCACTTATCTTGTACTTGTCTGCCGCGGACAACGCGGTAGGCGCGGTACTCATAGTGGAGCGGGAAGGAGTTCAAACACCCATCTACTACATCAGCAAAATGCTCAACGACCCAGAGACGAGGTACTCCATCATGGAGAAGTTGGTATTAGCACTAGTACACGCATCAAGACGGTTACGACGTTACTTTGTAAACCACGCCATTACGGTGTTAACCAACTACAGGATCGGCCCGGTCCTATCAAAACCCGACATCTCTGGTCGATTAGCAAAATGGGCAATTGAGCTGGGCGCACTTTCACTGAACTATAAGCCGCGCCCCGCAATAAAAGGCCAGGTCTTGGCTAATTTCGTTGCTGAGGTACCAGCAAATCGCATTCAAGAATGCGAAGAAGAGCAAAACCCTACATCGCCACCATCCTCAGCAGAAACTTGGGCACTATATACAGATGGTGCATCCAACGAAGATGGTGCAGGTGCAGGTCTGCGACTTGTCAGCCCCGATGGCCAAGAGCTTACCTATGCAATCCGCCTCGATTTCAAAAGCACGAATAACGAGGCAGAGTATGAGGCTCTATTGGCAGGGCTGCGTCTGGCAGTCAAACTCGGCGTCCAACATTTGGAAGCACACGTCGATTCACTATTGGTTGCAGGGCAGATACGCGGCGACTATGCCGCAAAAGGGGATATCATGATCCTCTACCTCGAACAAGCCTTGCAACTGAAATCAAAGTTCACTTCCTTCAATATTCGCCATATCAACAGAAGTGATAACAAACCCGCGGATGCACTATCAAAACTTGCATCCACCAGCTTCCAACACCTGGCAAAAGAGGTACGCATCGAGATTTTGCAAAATCCCTCGGTACCCCTGCGCCAAGTCAACGTCATCCAGTACGGTACAACATCATGGATGACACCAATCATTGCATACTTGCAATCAGGTGTCACACCCGAAAGCAAGGCAGAAGCACGCAAGTTGCAACGCAAGTTGCTACAAGAGCTCAACATTGAACACATATTCTCCTCAGTGGCGCATCCGCAAGGAAATGGCCAAGTCGAGAGTATCAATAAAAGTTTAGTCGAAGGCATCAAAGCACGGTTGGGAACAGCCAGACGCGGCTGGGTTGATGAACTCCCAAGTATCTTATTGGCCCACAGAACAAGCCCAAAGACAAGTAACGGTGAGACACCCTTCAGCCTGGTCTATGGCACTGAAGCGGTGACCCCCGCGGAAGTAGGCCTCCCCTCACCTAGAATGTTGGCTATCAACAAGATAGACAACAATGAGGAACGCAGGGTTGACTTGGACCTCCTGGAAGAAAGGCGTGAAAACACTGCCATCAACGAGGCCAAGTACAAAACCAAACTTGAAAAGTACTACAATGCACGCGTCCGCATTTGTACCTTCAACCCGGGAGACTACGTCCTTCGTGACAATGAAGCATCTAACGCAGAACGCTCGGGGAAACTTGCCCCCAAGTGGGAAGGACCCTACCTCATCCAAGAGGTCCTGGGCAAAGGTGCGTATAAACTGCAAACATTAGAGGGCGAAATTATCGCACGCGCATGGAATGCACAATAGCTTCGACGCTGTTACATGTAAGCCATGTTTATATTCACCATGTAACCTATCGGGCCGCAGGCCATTTGCAAATAAATAAATAAACGATTCAATGCAATATTGTTTATTTACTTCTATTACAAATGCGTGTTCCACTCTTCGGTATCTACAAAAACAGATTGGCAAAATCTTCATTCGCGATACCCAAACAGAGCGGTGACCACACGCAACTATTGTAATAGGACAACAATGGCAAAACACCAACTGCCTATCCGGCTGGATATGCAAATATGGTTTTAACAAAGCCTACACAATTCCTAAACCCTAACGGGATGTAAACAGGAATTGACTAATACTCATACGACAAAGGTATAGAGTATACTTAACCGCGCTTTACAGCGGGTAGAATCCTTCATACTTGCATATCCCCAAGGAATGCAAAGGGCAAATACATATTGTGTTATATACAAATAACATCAATCCATACAAGTTCAAACATGCAAGTAATAAAAACACTTGTACAACTTGAACAAAACGGTTAAAACTTTATATTCAAAAAAATTCCTACACCAACGCGGTGCACAAGGGATTTACATAAGGTTTTTAACATTTACATTGAGGAAACAAAAAAGGCACCCAGGCCAGCCTAGTCTTTCTTTGTACCGCTGGAACTCGCACCATCCTTGCCATCACCAGCAGGCTTTTCCTTATCTTCCTCATCAGCATATAACACTCGCAAGCGGTCCACATAGTCCTCCGCATCTATGCATTCCTCAAGATCCTCAAGAGCGGCAATGGACGTGTCATTATACGCCGCAACAGCAGCAGCAAGAAGCGCTTCAGTATCCACACCGTGGAACCCAGACCTTTCATCAGTATATTTGCCCTGGGCCAAAATATTCATATGAGTAATGCAACGATTATAGCCAGCTTTAAAACCAGCATCCCGGGCACGCTCCCTAATCTCATTGACATCTGCCACATTCTCAGGTGCATCAAGGATGGACGTAACAATCTGCGAAATAAGAATAGTACGGTTATCAAAGGGAAATCTAAAAAAGATAACAAAGGCAACGGCTACTTACATGCCCGATACCGTGCATGCGCATCCATTCGCGGTCATCCTTGAGCATATCGAGGGAAGAAGCAAGGCTATCTCTAGCCTCTACAACCTCCCTCGCCTGCGCTTCAGCATCGGCAGCACGGGCACTGATCTCCTCAATAGCGGCTACCCGGCTCCGCACTTCAGCCTTTTAACAAAGAAAACACAAGTACACAAGTTAATCAACATACTTGTGAGATATATGCAAATTCAAGAGCAAAAGAGATTCATACCTGGAGGCCCTGAACCGTTTTGTCCAAGTTGCTGCGGTCAGCATTTGCCTTTTCAAGAGCCTTCGCAGCACGGGCCTCCGCCTCCTTGGCCTCTTCAAGAGCCTTGGCAAGGCGAGCTTCTGCCTCCTTGGCCTCTTTGGCAACCGCATCGGCTGCGGTTTTCTCCTTAACCAAAGCAGCATTCGCGGCCTTGGCGTTGGTAAACTCCTAACGAACACGAAAGTGAGTTTCATTCTGTTTGGCCCAAGATTCTTTCCAAGTCTTGCGCCCATCAGAAAGTGTCTTGCGCTCATTAGAAAGAGATTCTTTCAAACTCTTGCGCTCATCAGAAAGCAGTTTTGCAAGGGTACGAACCTGTTTAAGCTCAGCAGTTGCAGTCCACTCTTCAGTCTGCTTACGCTTTTCAAAGGCAGCCTTATCCCTTTCAAGCTGCTCTGCACCCTCACGAGCAGCCTTAACCAACTCTTTAGCTTCAGCTCGCAAGCGAGCATTTTCCTCCTCCTTACGCCCCACACCTTGTAGTTTTCCATAATGGCATTCGCCATTACGGAACTCCCCACAAGCATGGAGGAGAGTTGATTAATCTGGACCTCACTTGGCAAAGAACGGGCCCGATTGACTTCAAAAGTGGTGCCCAAACCACCCAAAATCTCCCTACATGCGGAAGGGTCAACAATAATATCATCCCCTTGCATTACAGTCCATGGGGGACGGTGATAGGTCATGGCCCGGTCTTCAGTATAGGTGTGGTAATAGAACTCCAATTCAGACTCTTCAGGCTGAATAGGAGTCCCTGTAAAACCCGCACCCCCAGAAGAGGAACCAGAAGCTTTCTCAGCAGCAGGAGATTTCTTCTTCTCAGTATAAGCAAACTTCAAGTTCAGGTCATCAGTGTCATACGGAGAGATCAGATTATCATAGGAGTCCACCGTGTCATAGATCTGAGCCGCAGGCCCTTTCCCAGTATCCTCCGCCCGCACAGAGGGCTCAGGCACTACTTTAACCCCCGCATCCGCAGCTGTGTCACGCGGGGGAGAATGAGGAGCATCAAAAATAGAAAACCCTTCATCTTGCGGTTCTGTAAATGAAGCATAAACAATTTAAAGTACAAAGACAAAATACTTGTACAAGTTATGAATTGCTTACCAGAAACAACCACAGGTTTCACAGATCCCACAAAAGCCGCCCTTTTGGTCTGTATCTTTGGACGCTTCTTCTCACCAGCATCAACAGCTTTCTCTGCCTTTCTCTTCTTCTCATCAGCAGGCTTGGAACCCGCAGAGGTCCCACCTGCAGCCGCACCACCACCTGGAACACCCAAACCCTCAAGGGTGTCAGATACTACCACGTAATCGGTATATCTACGGAAACAAGAACGAGAGATACCTGCCGCCTGCGGCACCAACGGAGGAGCAACAGCAGCCTCAGGTTTTTTCTTACCGCGACCCCGCACAACCTTATCTACATGCTTTTTCTCCGCATGCTTCTTGGTAGCACCCTTCAACTCAAATTTACCCAGGACTCCAAGAGTACCTGCGTTTGGATCATCAAACAAGAAAGATCAACAAGGTGAACCTTATAAGGCAAGTAAGAAGGTTATGGATTATACCTTTGCCTTGCGGCACGGGTGCGATCAGTGCATCGCGTGTAGGAACGCGGAAGTTGTGGACAATGGTCAAGTTAAAACCTTCACCTTCCGCACACTTAACAATATCAACCTTGCTTGTAAAGGTTGGATCAAATATCTTCCACAGCTCAGCAACTTCTGATAATACACGTACAAATCAGTAACAAGCAAGGGGATAAAGAAACCGCACAAGGGTAAAGACACTTACCACCACTTTTTTCCCGCACAACGGGCCTTGCATGCCTATCAGGCCTAGTCAACATCATCCGCAGCACCCACAACTGATTGTTGTCCAGCTGCTTATGTTCAATAGTCCTCAACCTTGGGAACCACTCCACAGTCTCTGCACTAGGGAGAGCAATATCCTCCACCGGGATGGTCTCATTAACATTCCGCAAGGTCATGTTAGCAACAACCGCGGTAGCCTTAATATAGAAAAACTTGTATTTTCACTTTGAAATACCCTTCGGAGGGGTCATCAGCTTGGTGCTTCCATACCGTTGGCTGAAAGAAAAGAACCCGGTGTCACACCCCCAAAATCCACCTGCGGAGTACCACCGCTTGGAGGCGTGACTGACCACGATCCAGCCACCAATCATATTGAACAAGCATATAAGTGATTATAAAAATCCAACCAATACAATTGGTGTTCAAACAAAACACAGTTTAAGTTGTAAGCGGAA
>JARYGA010017019.1:0-61740 GCA_030545235.1 Helianthus tuberosus | reverse complement strand
CTCTTTGACAATTGATTTAAACATAGACTTTATACATTGGTGGTTTGTTTAAGTGACTTAAGTAACGAGATGTGTGTAGTATGATACAAGCATGGTGGATACGCCGCTGGTACTTCCTATATATAAGTGCTTGGATTGTACTACATGTCGTAGCGTTATTTAGATCATTCAATTTGGACTTATACATTTTACACAAACAATATATTTTTCACAAGACTTTGGTTAACAAAACAATTTGCAAGGTTCATGACTAACTTTTATTAAACATTTCTTTAAACTCAAGTCATGAATCCTATTTTCATAAAACCTATGTATCTCACAGGCATTTTTATACTGACGTACCTATTTTCACATGTGTTTTCAGGAGCTGTTGCTTAGGATGTTCGTGACATACTAGGGCGGACCTGTGCCTTAGAGACTTAAAATAAAGATGGAACTAGTTTAATTATGTGATGAACTCTTCGTTTCAGTTATCTTAAGACAATGTAACTCTTTGTTTGATGAATAAAACATAACTTTTAATTACCATGGTTGTGGAACAATAATTCTGTTACAACACTCCCCGACGTTTCCGCCACGATTTGATGTTTTACGTGGTCGGGGTATGACAGGTTAGGTTTCGATTTAGAATGTAGAATTTCTTAAACCATGTCATAGGAGTTCCCATACTCATTTGGTTTACAAAACCTCATCCTATCCGATCTTCCGACTTAGGTCCGGTTTATTTATATAGTTATTAGGTTGCCGAATGATTTCGTGCTCCCTCTAGCTTTGCTTGGTTGTTGTTCAAGACCTCTAAGCATTCTCAGGTGAGTACATAGTTCCCCTATTTTACTGTTTTCAATTGTTTTGGGGTGATTCATATGTGCTAAATGTTTTCGAGGTTTTAACGATGGTTTCAAAAATAAATGATATGGTTTATACAAAATTTATAACGATTTTGATAAAGTAAATAAACTTGTTGGTTGTATATACATAACGAATAATATTCATTAGTTTTGGCCGAACCGACCAGTATTAGGTTATGGTACCATAGGATCTGACAAATCCCGTTATCAGACTGCACCCATGGTTATGTGTGGGTTAGGTGGGTAACGACTGAATCTGTGATTGTTAATTTACCCTTTGGTGGTTTATTAATGCGAGAAGCAATAGGCGAGTTGCGAAGGTTTGGATGTTATTAGCGAGACAATCAAAAGTAGTTTTCACGATTTAAAACGAGAATGATTTAAACGACTAAAGCGATTTTTAACGAATTAAACGATTTGGGTAAACGATTGGTTTTTGGTTAGTGTTTAGATAACGGGACGGGTGTAATGTGATGAAAGCATGGTGGATACGCCGCTGGTACTTCCTATATATAAGTGTTTTCATCGTATTACATACCGTGGCGTTATTTAGTTCACTTGGGTAAACGATTTTGAAACGATGTCACACAAACGAGGTTTTCGAAATGATATAAACCATACGAGTTTTATTAACGAGATTTATTAACGAGTTTTATTAACGAATTTTACTAACGAGATTTATTAACGAGTTTTATTAACGAATTTTATTAACGTGATTTATTAACAAGTTTTATTAACGAATTTTATTAACGAGAATTATTAACAAGTTTTTACGAGATGTTTTACAATTTCATTTAATTAAATAAATGTTTTGTGTTAAGAATCACGGCTACGAGATTTATAAATTATAACCAACTTGATTTAAGTTGGTTAATTATGTCGCAATACTACACTTTTCAAAACAAGGTTTTTAATTAAGTATTGCAACATGTAAACTAGCCATGAATCCGACACTCTCAAAAACCTATGTACTCGCCAGCATTTCTTTGCTGACTTTGTTTTCACATATGTTTCAAGTGTTGTTGAATGATGTTGATTGCTAGGATGCATGCTCACATAGGACTGGACGAGGCCTTAGTGACTTAATAACAATGATAGACTATGTTTAAATTGTTTATTTAGATTTCCAGACGATGTAAATATTTAATGTTTCATAAAACGAAACTTCAAATTTCCGTGTGTTTTGAAACAATGATTCTGTTACAACACTCCCCGACGATTCCGCCGCGATTTGTTGTTTTACGCGGTCGGGTTGTGACATTGTAAACACCCAACTTCTTTAAAGATGAAGTTTTAAAGAAGTAAACACATTTTAAGGAGTAACTAAACCTACTAAACCCACTAGTAAGTTACTACAAGTTTTCATAAAAGTTCAAGTTCATGTTGTTGTATAAATTGCATAACTTTGGCACTTGGTAAGTGTTGATTGAGTTGTTGATTGTTTGTGATGATTTTAAAGGAAAATGATATGCTTTGAAAGCATGGGAACCTCCGTTTTTAGGGGAAACTATGGCAAAATTTTCTAAAAATATAAACACTTAGAAAAATATTTTCAAACAAGTATTTACAAGTGTATTTTAACCATGAGTTTCTATATAAACATTGCCATAATTTTTGTTACAAAAATACAAATATTGGAAGTTGGTTTTTATAAATAAAAGTGGTTAGATATATATATATATATATATATATATATATATATATATATTTAGAAGACACATGTGTGTGAATATTTGTATACTTTGTGTAATAGTTATATTATTTTAGGGTTAAAATAATATGACATAACAAAATACCAAGAAATTACAATCTAAAATATTACCAAAAATCTCAAGGAATAAATATACAAGTTACACACATGATATTGTAAAACCGAACGGAAGAATGTAACTTACAAAGTATTCCGGAAAATACATTTATAAGTATATTTTTTGTAAATAATATTTTGGACACAAGAAAGGAAAATTTGATTTTTCCAATTATTACAAAATTATGTCATATTTTAGAAAGTTTAACGCAAAATATAAGAAATATGACTTTTATAGGAAATAATATTCCGGAAAGTTTAACGCAAAATATAATAAATACTTCTTGAAATATATATTTTAGAAATATATATTGGATACTTATTAAAGGAAATACACACCGGAATACGACACCAATACATGGCAAGTTATACAAAATACAAGAATACGAATACACATGTATGAGATACCCCATCCTTGGGAAGGAAGTGCAAGTATAAATACTTGAGAAGTATTATTACAAAAATATTGTTTAACAATTATTCCAAAACTTAAAAATATAATTTAAGTCGAAATATTAATTATTCTGACAATAATTATATAAATTGGAATGATACTAAAAACGTAACTCAGAAAAGTTAATTCTAAGCCAAGGCACGACTCGTTCGTCTAATAGACATTAGTACATTGTAGGTAATCGTGTTTGCTGAAGGACTTGAGTTACACTTATCGAAGACGCAAGACTGTGAGTTCATGTCCCCCTTTTTTCTTAACTGTTTTTGGTTTTATAACTTCGGGGGTGAAATACATGTTACAAACTGATTACGACTTTATGTGGTATGGTTAGCTAAGGAAGGGTACTGCTTGATCATGTGAGTGGTGGGTATGACACTTAAGGCCATTAATCCTCGTTGTAGGACCGAGGGACATGAGTGATAGATCTATTTGGGTGTAGCGAGCCCACACCCATGCGGACCAGGGTGGCCCATGTGGTGACTATGTCTTATTCCCGGAGACAAATTTGCTAGGTTTGAGTTTTCCTGCATCACTTCACACATACCATTGGCCTTGCAAACCATTAGTGATCTGTTTTTCCTTGTTGCTTTCATACCCGGATTTTACATACATACAGACATACTTTAAAGGTTATTCATATACATACACAAACACATGAACTCGCTCAACTTTTGTTGATGTTTTCAAACTACATGTATTTCAGGGAATTAAGTGGATCTGGCGGGTGTTTGCTTGTTCCAAGCTGCGTTATGGATAAAGAGATGTCATACGGAGTCAATGGGTTTAGGATGTGTATCTTAATCCTGGACGAGATACATGTCTCTAAGCTCGGTTTTATTGTCTTTTGTCGAGTCCTCGTGAACTCTTTCAAACATGTTGTATGGTTTGTAATTTAAATTTGAAGTCTACGTTCCAAACAATTATGTTGTGGTATTTTCAAACTTAATTTATGGATGAACATCTAATGGTTATATCATATAGTGTTGTTATGATTGAATAAAATGGTATTAAGAAAGTCACACCATAATCATGCTTCCGCAAAAGTCAGGGTGTGACAGCTTGGTATCAGAGCTTCGATCGTAGCGAACTAGGATTCTTTCTCGAGTCTAGACTACGATCATTAGGGCTCTCACGAAAATGTTTTCACAACATATTTTCAATGCATACACGAAACGCCCAGATCCAGGAAATAAACATTTTTACAAACAAAAGGCACGAAACACATTTCAAGGTTATGTTATGGTTCAGTCTGAGAGACTGGGTAGTTCGGTCTGAGAGACTGGGTAGTTCAGTTTGAGAAACTGGGAGGTTTAGTCTGTGAGACTAGGTAGTTCAGTCTGAGAGGCTGGGTGGGATAGTTTGGGAAGACTAGGATGAATACATGCTTACATTGTTACTACTTACATGCTTAATGATGATTGTTGATATATGTGCATATGTTGTGATTATTTTGTTACAGATACCATGTCCTCATCTAAGAGTGGACTGTCAGATACTGTTGATCCCATGGCCATTGTTTCGAACGATGAGATTGTCCCAGACCCTGAGATTTTTACCTCTAACACCGAGAGTGACGATGACGATGATTTCCAGCCTTTTGCATTACCTGATTTTGGCGACGATGTACTGCATGCTGATGGTTTACCCGACGAGGATCCCTTTCTTATTCCTATTCCAGACCAGGACCATCTCATCCTCGGACGTCCCGATGATGAGCATGTCGTGGTTCCGATCCTTGCCCCTTTGCCTCTTGCGGCTTTTCCTCTCGAGGATTTGCCTTTTGATGATTTGTCTGATGATGATGTCGATCTTTTCATTGATGGTCCCCCTGATGCTGCTCAGGGAGATAGAGTTCCAGCTGATGATGTTATTGTTGTTCCACTCATTGAGATTCCGATCGTTGAGGTTTCATCTGATCATTCTGGTTCGGATTCTTTCGAGTCTGTGTCATCCACCACTTTACATGCACTGGGATTGCAGCGCTACCCTACTGATTCTGATTCTGACACAGCCCTGTCTGTTGCACCTATTCTTCCACACGACTTTATTCATGATGTTGAGCCTGGATATGAGATTGACTTTGTTCCCGACGATCAGCCTTTTGATGCACCCGCTGATCTTGAGCCGATACCTGCAGACCCTGAGCAGGCACTTGCCCCTGAGCCTATACCTGCCCCTGATCCTCTACCTGATTATGACCCTGTACCTGTTGGCATACCTGTTGTTGCACCACTTGTACCAGACCCGATCCCTGCACCCGCTGACCATGCCGCTTTTGCCGATCAGGTAGACCCCAAATACGCATTCACCAGCAATGGGTGGATAGACGACGATGATGATATGCCCCCTTTTGTTGAACCTGTTATTCCCCCTCACATACCTGCACCAGTTGATGTTGCCCCATTTCACCCGTTTATATCTGATGCTCACCGCACTGACTTGCCGATCACATTCTTGCAGGATATTCCCCTACCCCGTCCAGGGGAAGGTCCGTCCAGCCAGCAGTCTGGCCATGTTCCTCACGTGTCAGCCGCATTTCCTTACATGCCACAATTTACACCTGCTACTCATTTTGCTTCTGCACCGTCAGGCGAGCCACTCATATGGTTTTCGCCAAACACTATGCCAGTTTCTGATCCATACCATCCCTCCCACTTTATTGGCTACACGAGGGATGAGCTACTCCTGTCATTACAGCTCCAGCAGGAGATCCTACGTCATAGAGTTATGGAGCTTGAGAGGATTCCACGTCCTCCACCTTGTACATGTCAGTCACCTTTTGTGACTCCACCTGCTCCTCTATTACTTTATCCAGATTTTGATGTTCGATTCCTCACTATGGAGTAGCAGATCAGCTATCTGTCGTGACACGTTTACAATCTTGAGGAGGAGCTCACGCATGTGCGCAGTTTGCTTCCTGTTCCTCCACCTCCTCCTCCTCCACCATCAGCATAGCCGGTTTTTGGTTTTATGCAGGTAGCATACTTTTGATGAGAGTGTCGCTATTGAGCCTAGCTTATGAAACCTTTTGAAGACCACATTTTGATTTCATGACTGTTGTAGACTTATAGACATTTTGACAAGGGTGGTATGACCCTATAGACCCTTTTGATGTGATACAATACATTTGAAGAACATGTAACTGTAATTTTGGTCGATAATTTATGAAATCTCAATCGCAATATTCTCATTATATACATTGTTGAATTACTCGTTTATGCTATGATTGAGATGTAATGTGCTTACCTGCTTAATGAAAGCCTAATCGTAATGTTCTCGTTAAACGTGTTACTAATATACAGGAATGTGCTATGATTGTAATGTACGTGTTTCTTTGTTATACTCTTATTAAACATGATTCCATTTACTTGCTTTTGCTATGAGTATGTTGTTGGTCGATGTTTTGACATGATGATTTATTATGTGTATGTATATATGACCTCTAAACGACTATTTATACTCCCTGATCAAATGAGACTTGACCGATCCAAACTCTTCGTAGAAGATGTCTCAAAGGATCATTCAGCTGCCCATGACCGAGGCGGAATTGCAAGCGCACATCACACAGGCCATCGCACGGCACGAGGTTCTTCGCTACCAACACAGCGAAAATATCTTAGGGAATAACCTACCCAACGGTTGTACCTACAAACAGTTTTTAGACTGCAAGCCCCTGAACTTTGGCGGCACTGGAGGTGCCATAGCTTTTGTGAAATGGGTCGAGAATGTGGATGCTATTGTACGAATGAGTGGTTGTACGCCATAGCAACAAGTCCCATACGTTTCTAGATTGCTTCAAGATGAGGCTCTAATATGGTGGAACCTTCGGGTTCGAATAATGGGCGAGACTGCAGCATATGCGTTGACATGGGATGAACTGAAAGGAATAATGCGTAGGGAGTATTGTTCTTAGATGGAGACGCAGAAGCTGGAAAGTGAATTCTGGGGCCTGATGATGGAAGGTCCAAGGGCGGTGGAGTACGTGCAGAGACTTCATGATTTGTCGCGAGTTGTTCCATACCTGGTGGAACCAGAAATAAAAAGGGTGGGGCAATTCATCTGGGAACTGGCGCCTCAAGCCTTGAGCTTGATGACGGCATCGACTCCACCAACAACTATTGATGCGAATATCTTGAGTTTGGTGCTCGCTAAGGAAGCACTTAGACTGGAAAAACTTGCAACCCCTGACAAGAAGAAGGAGACTCATGTGGAGCCATCGGGAGATAACGAGAGGAAGTTTGCAAATTTCAAGAAGGGCACTCGAGCAAATAACAAGATCAGGACCAAAAATGGGAAAAAGCACATGGGTATTCCACCTAAGTGCAACAACTGTCTATGTTATCATAACGGGAGATGCAGGTATGGGAAATGTGGAACTTGTGGAAAGGTTGGTCACCCTAAGGAGACATGTTGGTACGGTACCGGACATAGGAATGAAGGTCAAGATGGCAGCGGAAACACGGAGAAAATAGCAACAACGGTTACCAGGACGGAAACAGTAATAATCAAGAACAAGGTCAAGGTTGTGGTAGCGTAGGGCATTTCCAGAGAGTTTACTTGGGGACTAAGCCGAGATGTTTTGAGTGCAAGTTTCACCATGAAGGTCGATGCCAGAAGCCTTGGTGTGATAGGTGCGGAAGGGAAGGACACAACAAGTACACCTGCTGAACGAAGTATCCCAGACAAGAAGGAAATAATACCGACAACCAAGACGGAAACGATGATGGTAGAACTCCAGGATGCTTCAAATGCGGGGACGTGGGGCACTTTGGGAAGGAATGCCTAAAGGATGACCTGGACCGTGGAAGGGCATGTAACATCGGAGCTCGTGAAGCATGCCAGGATCCAGATATGGTTACTGGTACGTTCTCTACCAACCAAAATTTTGTACCTATGCTGTTTGAGACCAATGCCGACCATAGCTTCGTATCTCTAGAGTTTAAGAATATACTTGGTTTAGTAGCAGTAAGTTAGATGTCCCATATCCAATAGAACTGGCTAATGAGAAGCTAGTGGGATGCCAATAAAGTAAATAAAGACTGCGTGATAGAACTTAGAGATCGTGAGTTCTCGATAGATCTTGTGCCAGTTGAGTTGAGAAGCTTCGGCGTTGTTGTTGGGATGGAATGGTTGTCGAATAATCGTGCAGAAATTGTTCTCCATGAAAAGATTATCCGCATCCTGATGGCGAGTGAAGAGATGATCGTGATTCCTGGAAAAGAAGCAGGGTATGCTACTACGAGTTACTGGCTATTTGAAGCCATGGAAGTTTTTGCGTAAAGAATGTGTTGCCTTCATAGCCCATGTCGTGGGCAAAGTAACCGACGAACCGAAGCTCGAAGATGTCCCTGTGGTAAGGGAATATCCCGAAGTCTTCCCCGAAGACTTGCCAGGGGTTACCCCCTCAGCGACAAGTCGAATTCCACATCGCTTTGGTTCCAGGCACCACGCCTGTAGCTAAGACACCTTATCAACTTACACTTCCAAGAGATGCAAGGATTGTCAGCGCGGCTTTAGGAGTTGCTAGAGAAGGAAGCTAACAGACCAAGTTTCTCGTTTTGGGAAAACTCCAGTTTTGCTCGTCAAAGAAGGAGGACGATAGTTTTCGTACGTGCATCAACTACCAGGAGCGTAGGTCAAAACTTGTTAAGGGTTATCACTTAAGAACTACGCCTATTAACTTGGGTAAACATCATTAATTTGCCTAATGTGCCATCTCAGTTAACCAAATAGATAGAGTACTCAAATTTCTTTTATTGAGATTTCCCACTTTTGTTTCTAGCAAGTAAATTTTTTTTTACATCTCTACTCCTCTTGATGGTAGTTGCATCACCTCGATTTTCTTTATTAAAGCAAACACTTCATTGTCTCGATACTGGAACATTTCTTCGTTTAGCGAATACTTATTGTATCATTTCCAGATATCATTTCGTTAAATCTAATTACTGAATTGTGATTCTAATGACCTACCTTATTATAATTATTGGCTCCTTTGCTATCAAGTCAACACACCTTCTTGAAGCTTCACTTCATACATAGTTATTATTGTAACTATGCCGAGATTCCTTTGTCAATACATACGATTATTGTCAGATTGGGCTAAAGCCAAGTTCAATTGCTTGAACTTGTTCATTTCGCATATTCAATTCAAAATACCATATGATGTATTGAGGGCATCATATTCAAGTTTATTCTTACAAATGTTCATTTGTTTCGAGTCGTAGCAGACTTGTTTGGTCTACGGCTCCATTAAATCGTTCATTAATTTCGACACCTTATGGTGATATTTTCACTAGGTTGAAGCTTGCGCTAATCTCGTTTACACACCTCATACTTGGATTTAATTGTTTATTTATTGATTTACTCTAAACCTGTTTTGTTTAATCACGATTAAAGTGGTCTTAACACAGTTGTGTGTTAGGACAGTGGTACATAAATTCATTTTATATTCCAGTGTACCCCCTAACGATTCTTTCCTTATCGATCGAATGCCTTGCGGTACTTATTACTTCTTCATCTTCGATCGGAAACAGTGGCTCTTTGATATTCTATATTCAATTGAAAGGTCCTACTATGTTGTTTGAATCAAATTTTCAGAGTTGTTTCAGTACACTTTCCTTTGATTTCAAGCACGGTGAACTTGTTCGGTCACCGCTATTGTTGAAATATGTCAATTAGGACACCTTGAAGTGTCATTACGAATTTGTAGCTTGTGCTAATCAGGGACAACCGTTTCACACGAAACTACATATACTTTGTTTGACTTGTTTCTAATACTTGTGCTAATCAGGGACAACCGTTTCACACGAAACTACATATACTTTGTTTGACTTGTCACTAAAACATTCCTAATGCAACTACGAATTAAGACAATGATACACCAGATTCGCTGGTATTTCATTCGGTGTATTTTCGCAATGCAAGAATGTCAACACACAAATCCTTACCATTTATTTAATTCAAAAGTTGACAGATCATTTTCATATTCAAGTCGTTGGTTTTGAGTTCATATAGCGGATACTATGGCTTGTGAAAACTCGTTTGCATATTGTGACCAATTGTTTGAGAATCCACTTGTGACAACTGCCACTTTCGGGTAAATTACTTACATTTAAAACGATGATTTACATTATACAAGTATGTGTTTTGAATATTCGGACTGCATGATTTCATGATATACATCTTAGAAAACTTATGGAATATTCGTTTATTATTACACATGATTCACTTTTATTGGGTACATTGGAAATAGTGCAAACAATTCACCGAAACAACTAGAGTGGTGCCTAGTGAACTAGAGTGCTGACAAAAACTCCGGATCCGCAGAAAACATCTAAAATGACATCTTTAGGACTCGGATGAGAGTCCAATATCAATTATATATTAAACCCTATATGGGAATACAAGAGTTCGGTTAATATTTTACCAATGCCCGGTAGCACTAAAAACTGTCCGAAATGCGCTAAAAGTGACCATTTCATAAATTTTCCGCAAAATTCAGCAATTGTATTTTTATTACAAGATGCAAAAATTGATGTTTAGGCACCAATTTCATATAAAGATACTTAAGGAATATCCATTACACACGTAACTGAAATTTTCCCTACAACTTCCTTAAGCGTACCTTTCGACTATCTACTTGCGAAACGAGCGCTATACATCGAGCCGAACTATATTTTGACACATGTAGTGAACTAGTTAAGCTTATTTTGGGATTCAAAATAACTTCATACATCTTTTAAATGCGGAATGACAACTTACGACAAACTTCCGTCGGTACGCCACAAAAGTGCCGTAAACTAGCCAACGACAAAACGAAAAGCATTCAAAGTATCAAAACATGATTTCTATTAGTTTAATGAACTAGTTAATGTTAATTTATGTTTCGAATCACTAATTACCCTCTAATGGTGAAAGATTACCCTAATCACCATACTTAGCCTAATTACCAAAATATCTACATATTTAAGACATTTTTATAAAAAATGTTACACTTTACCCCTTATTCTTTTGATTAATATCTAGATATTTTTCATTAGTTGCAAGTGGATGATGTTGGTGAAAGATTATAACACTTAGTACTTTAGTTACTAACCACATTATCATACTTTTACACCTTATCTTTCACATACATAAGAACTCTTTCAATCTTCATCCATATTACCAAGAACATCTTCAAAAACCCAATTATTTTTATCATCCTCTTCATTATCAACATGGATTTCTTTGGAACATAGGATGATCTAAGGCTTTTGGAAGTAAAAGGAAGGGTTTTCATCCATACAAAAAGTGTTCTAACATCAAGATCATCATCTTCTTAGTTCTTAATAATCTCTAAGATCATCCCTAGCCTTGTGCTAGAAGTAAGCTTCTTTATTTTTTTTTATACATATTATGTTTATGATTGTTATTATAACTAATAATAACTATATAATCATACATAATAAACAAGAAAAATACAATGAAGCAAAGATAAAAATCATGATATAATTATGTTTGTTTATATTGTGATCTTAGACTTATTATATGCATATTAGATCTTGTTATGATGATTATGCTACGAATAAAGTGTTAGAAGATGTTGAAAGATATGATCTAAAAATTTTACATGTTTATGTTAAAGGGTTTTAACATAAAGAATGAAAGGGATGATCATATCTAGTGATCTTGTGAAAGTAATTAGGGTTTTTATTTAAAAACAAGACTTTCACAAGATTATAAAAATTAACATACAACTAAAGATTTTTATAAAAGTTGTTAAAAATAGAATTAAACTTGGTTTTTGAATTAGTTAACATATGAAAGGATCATGTTTAAAACCCTACATGATTTGGATATCATCTTGATAATTTCATGTTATAAAAGTTTCATAATGTTTAGTTAAGATGATTGAATAAATTGTTGGTGATTTGATGAAGAAAAGGATATGTTTATAAAACATGGTTAGAATAAAATACAAAGGTTATATGGCCAATTTTTATAAAAACTTTATTTTATAAAGTAACAACATTTTTGGTTGTATTTAGACAAGAGAAATATATATTTTTTTTTAGAAAAATATATATTTGGTGATTTAACAACTTATGTGCTTTGTGATTATTTGATGGTATTAGTTATATATACCAAAGATAGGAACTTTATTACAATGGTAATAATGAACACATGTTACATAATAATCAAAGTCTTATAAGACTTCACATATTTACGCCTTAAAACGAGTTACGGACGATTCGAATAATCGGACACCATTTATGGTCAAAATGAACGACGGACGACTACATAAGTGAATTGCCAATCCGGGGAGTTACTACGACGTTTAGACGATTTATCGACACGAAATATAAGTATCCTATCGATAACAAATTTCGGATGTTTATAAACTTATAAAAACTAGTATGTTTTTTTATTTACTAACAAGTATACTTAGTAAATTTTTATAAAAAGGTTTTTATAAAAATAAATGGGCTTATTATACTAGTGGGCTATTTTTATAACAAATGGGCTTATATTACTTAATGGGCTATTTTTCTTAATGGGCTTATCTTCATAATGGGCTTAACATAAACACATGGGCTAAGCCCAATACCAAACATATGGGCCAAGGCCCAATAACATTGAAGCCCAACACTATTGAAGCCCAATAACATTGAAGCCCAACACTATTGAAGCCCAACACTATTGAAGCCCAACACTATTGAAGCCCAACACTATTGAGGCCCAACACTATTGAAGCCCAGCACTATTTAAGTCCAATAACTTGAAAACATGGGCTTGGCCCAATGATACTATTATTGGAAACACAACTATACAAGTGATACATACAAGACACGAGATTCAGCGGACGAGATCCGACTAAACAACTCATACATCGAATGCACAGTTAACGAACATTTGAACAACTCATTCATCGAATACACAGTTAACGAACATTTGAACAACTCATTCATCGAATACACAGTTAACGAACATTTGAACAATTCATACATCGAGTACACAGTTAACGAACATTTGAACAACTCATACATCGAGTACCCAGTTAACGAACAGTAAAGACATACAAGTCTTACATATACTCAAGACACAAGACTTGTACTCAAGTTCTTTTCAAAGACCGAAGTGTCTAACAAAAATAAGAACGTTTGTAGGTCGCCACGCTATTCAGGACGACCGCACGTGAGATCTTATTTACATCTATTTTCAGGACGCAATACAGTGAGTTCATGTTCCCCTATTCATTTAAATGTTTTACAACTTTACAACTATCGGGGAAGATACATGTTCAGAGTATGTTAAAGTTAGGTAATGAAACACCATAGATCATGTGAGAATTAGGGCCATACTATAAGCACCATTAATCCAGTTTGGACCAAGGAACAAAGGCTTAGATCTAATGGGTTTTGGCGAGCCCCACTCTTGGTCATGGACCCCTACGGAAGAGTGCGTTTGTGTCCCAGTCGATAGGAATCGACATAAAATCGTCTAGGGTTGGATTGCTTCCTAATTCGTCACACATATTAATGTCCTCGCGAAACATTAATGATCAACGATTTCATTGACGCTTTACTTACTACATCATACATACAAATACATTTTATACAATTCACATGTTGTGGATACAGTTTATACATCATACATACAAATACATTTTATACAATTCACATGTTGTGGATACAGTTTGTACATCATTCATACAGATACAGTTTATACAACTCACATTTTTCAGATACATCTCATACAACTAAACTGCATGAACTCGCTCAACTTTTGTTGATGTTTTCAAACTTAACATGTATTTCAGGAAATTAGTGGACCTGGCAGACATTTCAGTCAAGGAAAACAAGTATCAATACTCCATGCCAACTATTGAAGGGCTTGCCTGTTATATACCGCCTCTTTGCGGTGATATAGTGGTCAAAGTCTTGACATTTTAAGACTTACATTTTGATGTATAAAACGATGACAACTTATTTTCATTTGATGGTTTGTAACCAATACATTCAACTGATGTTGCATTCTTTTGGGAAACACATATGTAATGGCAATGGCAATGGAGTATGTTTTATTCATATAGTTTGTTCATGTACATCGATATTTATGCAATGAAAACCATACAGATCACACCTTGCGTTTCCGCTACGAGCGGGTGTGACACCACTGGTCAAAACTCCTTTGTTGCACCCCGGTTAACTAAGTCACGCTAGATTATACATCTATACATCTCGTGTCCCTTGACATCAACTTCTAGAACACATACCTTTTAACCGTTGGGTTGTTGTTGTCGTAATATATCCTTAGATTCACCTGGTGTGAATAAGATTTGATTCGGTTTTGTGGTCATCTACCTCAGTATCCTTCATATACGTACACGCATAATGTAACCCTAAGGAGTTAAGGTAGTATAAATTTCGAGGACGAAATTTTCTTAACAGGGGGAGAATGTGACAACTGCCAAATTTGCATGCATCCGTACAATTAATTAATCTTGATTAATGCTTAATGACTGTGCTGAATTACGAATAACTGCATTCTGATTACTGCCTTATACTTACATGTGCATCACATATTGCATACTGTCACATTATTATTACATGCAAACCATATTGACTTAAATGATGCACAAAGCACAGTTAGCACCATTAGCGGATAACTCAGAAAACTGCTGACAGAACTCAGCACATAGATAGACAATACAATGAGACCCAGTATGGGCCAGAGACCAAATATTACACTAGTGTAGTGTATAGGAAAGTGAGGATCACAAAATTGCTCTTCTAGGTGATAGTTTAAGTGCCGGAAAGTGCCTAAAACTCACCCAAAGTGCTGAATTCAGCATAATTCAGCAAAAATCAGCATTTTAACAAGCTAGTATCATACAAAAATATGACTAAATGGTCCTGAATGCTTCCCTAAGTGTCGGGAATTAAAAGTGTCACAAAAAGGTACATAAAGAACACTAAACGGTATAGTTTAGCACCTTAACGAACCAGTATCTAACCGAACAACTGGACACTACCCGAAACACCAAAATTACACTAGAAGCATTGTTTTAACATTACTGAGCTAGTTATGATCCCCGAATATCATAACACCTACTAAAAATATCTACTAACTAATGTATGTAACTAATACTTAAAATTAAACCAAATGGTAAACTAATTGGTTAAGACCTAAGCTAATACCCCCCCCCCCCACCTATGTAATCGGCCCGCATGGCCTAATTGATAGATTTTATTTGATTTTATTGAGGGATTTGCTTTGTACTTATGAGACATAATACACATTGGATAAACACTTGTTGTAGGATTATAAGATTAACCACAAGACTTGAACTCTCATTCATCTTTCACACACTTCACTCTCTCTCCCTCCTCCCTTGTTCACGGTCGTGAGCCACCACCCACACCACCATCATCTTCATTTCATTTTCATACAATCCATACTCATCACAAGGTGTTAGAATCAAGATTAAGAAGCTTGGAGCTCTTGGAGATTGAAGGACCTCTTTCATTTGCTTTTATCCGTCACATTCATCATCTTCATCTTCTTTGGTTCTTCCCTAGCCCTTGTGCTAGTAGTAAGCCTCTTGTAACTTGAATTTACTTCTCATTTAGTTGGTTAAAATATGATACATGTTACTAATCATGAAGAACATTAATGAACAAGATCTTAATCTCTAACATAAAGCTCAAAACCATAAGAATACATATTGTTAAATGTTGTTTAGCTACTTAATGATTGATTATTTGTGTTTATGATGTAAGACATCATATGAAACCTACTAGATTGTGATTAAACACATGATCTAGTAAGTTAAGATGATGATCTTGTGAAAGCCCAAGATGATCATACTTTATGTATACATGAACTTGAATAATAAAATTGTTTTCATATGTGATGATGATTTAAACACAACATAAGTCTTGTAAATGGATGACTTCAAGAATAATTTTCTCAAGAAACTAAGTTAAATCACAAGATTTATATAAACTTGGTTCTAACATAAACCAAACTTGTTTTTAATGGTTAAACAAGTGTAGAAACACTTGTGTAACAAAAAGGTTACATAAAGAAGCATTTTTAGAAAATGTGTTTGGAAATTGTAAACACCCAACTTCTTTAAAGATGAAGTTTTTAAAGAAGTAAACACATTTTAAGGAGTAACTAAACCTACTAAACCCACTAGTAAGTTACTACAAGTTTTCATAAAAGTTCAAGTTCATGTTGTTGTATAAATTGCATAACTTTGGCACTTGGTAAGTGTTGATTGAGTTGTTGATTGTTTGTGATGATTTTAAAAGAAAATGATATGCTTTGAAAGCATGGGAACCTCCGTTTTTAGGGGAAAAATATAAACACTTAGAAAAATATTTTCAAACAAGTATTTACAAGTGTATTTTAACCATGAGTTTCTATATAAACTCTGCCATAAGTTTTGTTACAAAAATACAAATATTGGAGCTTGGTTTTTATAAATAAAAGTGGCTAGATATATATATATATATATATATATAGGGAGAAGATCATGCGAGAACCACCTCTTATTGCGAGAACCGCGAGAACCAATGTGAACACAACCAAAAATGCCTAAAAATAGCTAAAAATCACACAAATTTTTTTTTAATTTTTTAATATTTTTTATAAAAAAATCGCTACTTTTCGAAACAAAAAAAAAAAACGTTTTTTTTTTCGCTTCGAAAAGTAGCGATTTTTTTATAAAAAATTCAAAAAAAAATTTTTAGATTTATTTTTGATTTTTTTAGGTTTTTTGGGGGTTTAGTTTTTAGCATTTTAGCTTGGGGGGGGGGGGGTTAGGTTTTGGGGGGGGGGGTGGGGGAGGGGGTTTAGGTTTTTGGGGGGGGGGTTAGGTTTTTTTTAGGTTTTAGTTTTTAGCATTTAGCTTGGGGGGGGGGGGTTAGGTTTTTTTTTAGGGGGGGGGGGGTTAGGTTTTTTTTTTTGGGGGGGGGGGTGGGGGTTAGGTTTTTTTAGGTTTTTTTAGCTATTTTAGGTTATGTTCACATTGGTTCTCGCGGTTCTCACAATAAAGGTGGTTCTCGCATGAGCTCCTCCCTATATATATATATATATATATTTAGAAGACACATGTGTGTGAATATTTGTATACTTTGTGTAATAGTTATATTATTTTAGGGTTAAAATAATATGACATAACAAAATACCAAGAAATTACAATCTAAAATATTACCAAAAATATCAAGGAATAAATATACAAGTTACACACATGATATTGGAAAACCGAACGGAAGAATGTAACTTACAAAGTATTCCGGAAAATACATTTATAAGTATATTTTTGGTAAATAATATTTTGGACACAAGAAAGGAAAACATGATTTTCCAATTATTACAAAATTATGTCATATTTTTTACAAGGAGAAAAATATATTATTTTTGGGAAGTAAAAATATACTTTCTTGGAATTTTTAGAAGATATATTATTTTTGGGAAAAATATATATATTTTCTTGGATACACTTGAAATGCATTATTTTTGGGTAAAAATAAGTTTATATATATTTTTTTTCTAAGTGAGACTTGAAAATATATTATTTCGGAACTACAAATATTTTTGCCAAAAAGGAAAAATTATAAATAGTTTTTCTAAGTAATAATCCTAAAATATATATATTTTGGGAAACATATATATATTAGTGGACTTTTATAGGAAATAATATTCCAGAAAGTTTAACGCAAAATATAAGAAATACTTCTTGAAATATATATTTTAGAAATATATATTGGATACTTATTAAAGGAAATACACGCCGGAATACGACACCAATACATGGCAAGTTATACAAAATACAAGAATACGAATACACATGTATGAGATACCCCCATCCTTGGGAAGGAAGTGCAAGTATAAATACTTGAGAAGTATTATTACAAAAATATTGTTTAACAATTATTCCAAAACTTAAAAATATAATTTAAGTCGAAATATTAATTATTCTGACAATAATTATATAAATTGGAATGATACTAGAAACGTAACTCAGAAAAGTTAATTTTAAGCCAAGGCACGACCCGTTCGTCTAATAGACATTAGTACATTGTAGGTAGTCGTGTTTGCAGAAGGACTTGAGTTACACTTATCGAAGACGCAAGACTGTGAGTTCATGTCCCCCTTTTCTCTTAACTGTTTTTGGTTTTATAACTTCGGGGGTGAAATACATGTTACAAACTGATTACGACTTTATGTGGTATGGTTAGCTAAGGAAGGGTACTGCTTGATCATGTGAGTGGTGGGTATAACACTTAAGGCCGTTAATCCTCGTTGTAGGACCGAGGGACATGAGTGATAGATCTATTTGGGTGTAGCGAGCCCACACCCATGCGGACAAGGGTGGCCCATGTGGTGACTATGTCTTATTCCAAGAGACAAATTTGCTAGGTTTGAGTTTTCCTGCATCACTTCACATATACCATTGGCCTTGTAAACCATTGGTGATCTGTTTTTCCTTGTTGCTTTCATACCCGGATTTTACATACATACAGACATACTTTAAAGATTATTCATATACATACACAAACACATGAACTCGCTCAACTTTTGTTGATGTTTTCAAACTACATGTATTTCAGGGAATTAAGTGGATCTGGCAGGTGTTTGCATGTTCCAAGCTGCGTTATGAATAAAGAGATGTCATCCGGAGTCAATGGGTTTAGGATGTGTATCTTAATCCTGGACGAGATACATGTCTCTAAGCTCGGTTTTATTGTCTTTTTTCGAGTCCTCGTGAACTCTTTCAAACATGTTGTATGGTTTGTAATTTAAATTTGAAGTCTACGTTCCAAACAATTATGTTGTGGTATTTTCAAACTTAATTTATGGAAGAACATCTAATGGTTTTATCATATAGTGTTGTTATGATTGAATGCAATGGTATTAAGAAAGTCACACCATAATCACGCTTCCGCAAAAGTCAGGGTGTGACATAAAATGTCTAATAATGTTGCCTAACCAGTTTAGATACCAAAATTTAGGTTACATATGCTTAAAATGAAATTATGCGTAAAAAGGGCATTTTGGTCATTTTCCTAAGGCATATAAATTCCCTATCATACAACTAACTAAACGAAGTGACCGTAAGGTATAACCTCGGAAGGTTATTCCCTATACAACTATGGTCACTAAACATGCTTGGTCAGATCCTAATGATCGACCAAACGGGTCGAGCTCGAAAGTCTAAGCGGTGGTTTAGACCGCTTGACTTTACGACTCTATATAAGCACTAGACTAAAATTGATGAGTTAAACATTTTAAAACATGTTTAACGAAGTTTGAAAACAAGTTTAATATCAAAACAAAGGGTTTTGATACCCAAGAATAGTTTGGTTGCAAAATACGCATAAACGCGTATTTTGACCGAAACTATGACTCATCACTATGCCTAAACAGCGTGGTAATCAGTAGGTATAGTCACAAAGAACTATGACCATCGTGATTACGCTCACGTTGCGAAGTTCAAACGAACTTCGTGTTGACCATTGACTGGTCAAAGTAGAAAGTCAAACACTGTTTGACTTTCATGCTTGAAATATATGAACAAGCATGAAGGAAAACTTACAAAAGGTCCAAGCAATGAAGGTTTCAACTAAAAAATTCTCAGGTATGAAGCTTCACAAGGAGAGCTTCAACTTAGAGAATGAAATTGAGATCAAATGTGTGAATGAAGGTGATGAAGATGGTGGGTATTTATAGATTTCTTAAAACTGTTAGGATCGTTCCTCAATAATTGAGCTTTAATCTGGACCCTCCATGTGTTACCCATTGTTTTACGAAGCTATGGGTGTCCAAAACTATCACACGGTATTGCAAAAGTTACAAAAGAGACCCCCAAGTTCAATCCCATTGCTGAAAATAGCTGAAAATCAATTTTTCTGCCCAGATATGGTGGTGGCGTGACGCCACGGGTAGCCAGGTCCAGAAACTTTTGAAAATTGACAGTTTTGGTCCCTGCAACACTTTTAAGCCATATTCGATGCGTTTAAACCCCGTTAACCCATTTTCAATGCTCAATAATGAAGTTTAAGTATATGAAACATGAAATATGCTCATAAATATCTTGGATGTCGGTTCATTTGGTCGTACAGTTGCGTTGTTCGGTTAATTACGACGAAACACGAACGAACGCGAAAAACGATCCAAATTACGCGACGAATGGAATTTTATCATGCCAATCACTAAAATAAAATATTTTAATGATTACATAAATTTTTGGATGTCCGGATATATTCAGAACGTAAGATATGCGCGAAAATGCAAACTTATGCACTTTTTGACGCTTTTATTCCCTATTGATCAAAAAGTTTATTTTTGCGCACCAAACACCTCAAAAGCCTATTTCTAAGCTATGTAAAGGATATTAAGGGAATATTTAAGTTATGATCAAGCTCCGGAATGTTTGTTACCATTCGATTCAGTATACTTTTGCAGTTTGATGCAAATAGTCCCTGCGATCGAATAAACTTGATTTCGACACACCAAACCCTCCAAAACTTATTTCTAAGTTATGTAAAGGTTATTTAAGGTATGTTAAGCCAATGTCACTATTCCGGAGTGTTTGTTCCATTAAACTGATTATGTTTACGCATCAGTTCGTGTATAACCTTCCAGAAAGCGATTTAAAGCTCGAAATCGAACAAGAATTGATATGTGCAAATGATACACATATTTATACAAATCCCAAGTATGAAACACAATATTTCATTGATTAGGTATTTGTTTGACAGTCGAAGAGACACAGATGTCACAGTCTCCCCTACTTTAGGAAATTTCGTCCCGAAATTTATTCGTAGGAGTCTGTCTGTGACGTTGTGTTAAATAATTGTCTTGCATGGAATCTAGGGTGTTATCTATTTGCGTAGAGTAACCCATCAAAGATATGCAAGGCATAATCTAGTCATTTCCCAGTGGATATACTTCAGAAACGAAGATGAATGGATGATTCATTTTTCTCCATGGGTTCTTCATCAGAAGTGGAAATGAAGGAATAATCAAAAGGATATTCATTTCCCTCAACGGATATTCATCAGAAGCGAATATGAATGGATTGAGTCATTTTCCTCAACTGGTTCTTCGTCAGAAATGGAAATGAAGGAATAATAAAAAGGATATTCATTTCCCTCAACGGATATTCTTCAGAAGCGAAAATGAATAGATGCTTCATTTTCCTCAACGGGTTCTTCGTCAGAAATGGAAATGAAGGGATAATCAAAAGGATATTCATTTCCCTCAATGGATATTCTTCAGAAGCGAAAATGAATGGATGCTTCATTTTTCTTAACGGATTCTTCGTCCGAAATGGAAATGAAGGAATAATCAAAAGGATATTCATTTCCCTCAACGGATATTCTTCAGAAGCGAAAATGAACGGATTGAGTCATTTTCCTCAACGGGATCTTCGTCAGAAATGGAAATGAAGGAATAATCAAAAGGATATTCATTTCCCTCAACGGATATTCTTCAGAAGCGAAAATGAATGGAGTTAACTTTAGATTCATGACAAAACTTGCTGTGATTTCTGTGCACTAAATTCCATAATTATGTATGCATACATAATTACGAAATTCCTTGCACAGTCCGCACAGTTTGTTTTATAATGTGAAGGGGATAGAATTTGAACAAGCTTGAGATAACTTTGATTAGGTCAACACATAAACACATAAGCACATAATTGTTTTCTTGGTTATTAATTTGTTATCAGTTTTGTCACACCCCGACCGCGTAAAACAACAAATTGCGGCGGAATCGTCGGGGAGAGTTGTAACAGAATCATTGTTTCATAACACACGGAAATTTGAAGTTTCGTTTTATTAAATATTAAACATTTACATTGCCTTGAAATCTAAACAAACAAGTTGAACATAGTCTATCATTGTTATTAAGTCACTAAGGCCTCGTCCAGTCCTATGTGAGCATGCATCCTAGCAATCAACATCATTCAACAAGTCCTATGTGAACATGCATCCTAGCAATCAACATCATTCAACAACACTTGAAACATATGTAAAAACAAAGTCAGAAAAGAAATGCTGGCGAGCACATAGGTTTATGAGAGTGTCAGATTCATGGCTAGTTTACATGTTGTAATACCTAATTAAAAATCCTGTTTTGAAAAAGTGTATAGTATTGCAACATAATTAACCAACTCAAATCAAGTTGGTTATAATTTGTAAAATCTCGTAGCCATGATTCTTAACCCCAAAACATTTATTTAATCAAATCAAATTGTAAAACATCTCGTAAAAACTCGTTAATAAAACTCGTATGGTTTATATTATTTAGAAAACATCGTTGTGTGACATCGTTTCAAAATCGTTTACCCAAGTGAACTAAATAACGCCACGGTATGTAATATGATGAAAACACTTATATATAAGAAGTACCAGCGGCGTATCTACCAAGTTTTCATCACATTATACCCGTCCCGTTATCTAAACACTAACCAAAAACCAATCGTTTACCCAAATCGTTTAACTCGTTAAAAGTGCTTTAGTCGTTTAAATCATTCTCGTTTTAATTGTGAAAACTACTTTTGGTTACCTCGCTAATAACATCCAAACCTTCACAACTCGACTATCTCGAAACTCGCATTAATAAACCACCAAAGGGTAAATTAACAATAACAGATTCAGTCGTTACCCACCTACCCCACACATAACCATGGGTGCAGTCTGATAATGGGATTTGTCAGATCCTATGGTACCATAACCTAATACTGGTCGGTTCGGCCAAAGCTAATGAATGTTATTTGTTATGTAATTACAACCAACAAGTTTATCCACATTATCGAAATCGTTATTAATTTAATATAAACCATTTTATTCATTTTTGAAACCATCGTTAAAAACATCGAAATCATTTAACACATATGAATCACCCCAAAACAATCGAAAATAGTAAAATAGGGGAACTATGTACTCACTTGAGAATGCTTAGAAGTCTTGAATAACAACCAAGCAAAGCTAGAGGGATCATGGAAATCAATCGGCACCTATTATAAGTAACTATGTAAATAAACCGGACCTAAATCGGAAGATCGGATAGGATGAGGTTTCGTAAACCAAATGAGTATTGGAACTCATATGACATGGTTTAACAAAGCCTACATACTAAATCGAAACCTAACCTAAGTGCTTACGGCCCATCACGACTCGTTTAGGTAGCTTATGCTACTTTAACGCGTAGTACGCGTAAAACGCCCTCGGACCGCCTAACTAGTCCTATGACAAGTATTATATGCCTTAACATGTCTAATAATGTTACCTAATTAGTTTAGATGTGAATATTTAGGTTACATATGCTTAAATGAATTTATGTGTAAAAAAGGGCATTTTGGTCATTTTCCTAAGGCGTATAAATCACCTATCATACAACTAACTAAACGAAGTGACCATAAGGTATAACCTCGGAAGGTTATTCCCTATACAACTATGGTCACAAAACATGTTTGGTCAGATCCTAATGATCGACCAAACGGGTCGGGTTCGAAAGTCTAAACGGTTGTTTAGACCGCTTATCTTACGACCCTATATAAGCACTAAACTAAAAGTGACGAGTTAAACATGTTTAACGAAGTTAGAAAACAAATTTGATATCAAAACAAACGGTTTTCATACCCAAGAATAGTTTGGTTACAAAATACGCTTGAATACGCATTTTGACCGAAAATATGACTCGTCACTATACCTAATCAACGTGGTAATCACTAGGTATAGTCACAAGGGACTATAACCATCGTGATTACGCTCACGTTGCGAAGTTCAAACGAACTTCGTGTTGACCAAAGACTGGTCAAAGCAAAAAGTCAAACATGGTCTGACTTTCGTGCTTAAAAACGCATAAAAGATGAAAGAATACTTACAAAAGGTCCAAGTCTTGAAGATTTGAACTCAAATTACTCAGGTATGAAGCTTGAGAGCTTCAACTTAGAGCAAAATGAGAACAAATGTGTGAATGAAGGTTATGAAGATGGTGGGTATTTATAGATTTCTCAAAACTGTTAGGATTGTTCCTCGGTAATTGAGCTTCGATCTAGACCTTACACATAAGGCACATGGTTTTGGAATACTAGGGGTGTCCCAAAACCATCAAACGGTATTGCAAATGTTACAAAAAGGGCCCTGAACTTCAAGTCGTTTGCTGAAAATTGCTGAAAGTTGCTGAAAATGGATTTTTCTGCCAGATGAGGCCGTGGCGTCGCGCCACGGCAAAACCATATAGTGGTGGCGTGACGCCACCATATGCCAGATCCAGAAACTTTCGAAAATTGTCAGTTTTGGTCCCTGCAACTCATTTAGGCCATTTTTGACGGGTTTAAACCCCGTTAACCCATTTTCAAGGCTCAAAAATGAAGTTCAAGCATAGGGAACATGAAATATGCTAAAAAACATCTCGGATGTCGGTTCGTTTGGTCGTACAGCTGCGTTGTTTGGTTAATTACGATGAAAACTCGAACGGACGCAAAAACGATCCAAATTACACAACGAATGGAATTTTTGCATTCCAATCACTAAAATAGAATATTTTAATGATTACATAAATTTTTGGATGTCCGGATATATTCAGAACGTAAGATATGCACGAAAATGCAAACTTATGCACTTTTTGACGCTTTTAGTCGCTGTTGATCAAATAAGTTTATTTTTGCGCACCAAACACCTCAAAGCCTATTTCTAAGCTATGTAAAGGATATTTAGGGAATTTTTAACTTATGATCATATTCCGGAATGTTCGTTACAGTATGAATCGCATACTTTCACAGCTTGTCGAAATTAGTTCCTGTAAGCAAATAAACTTGATTTCGACACACTAAACCCTCCAAAACTTATTTCTAAGTTATGTAAAGGTTATTTAAGGTATGTTAAGCCCATGTCAGTGTTCCGGAGTGTTTGTCGCGTTAAACTGATTACGTTTACGCATCAGTTCGCGTATAACTTTCCAGAAAGCGATTAGAGCTCGAAATCGAACGAGAATTGATATTTGTAAAGGATACACATATTTATACAAATCCCAAGTATAAAACACAACATTTCAATGGTTTGGTATTTGTTTGATGGCCGTGGAGGCACAGATGTCACAGTCTCCCCTACTTCAGGAAATTTCGTCCCGAAATTTTATTTAGAGGAAACTTGTGAGAGCTCGAAACATGAAGTAGAAAAGATAAAAGAACACTGGTCAGGGTTCTGAACTTCTAGTAACTTTAAATAACATCATGCTTGCAATGTAAGAGGGACACTTATATACAAGTATATGAAGCAACATTGGTGCGTCCACCGTACCTCCATTACATTGTTCACGTTTCGTTATTGTTGCCACTAGAGGTTCTTACACATGATAAATCTTACTGGGGTTCCTGTGCACTGAATTTCATAATTATATACGCGTCCATAGTTACGTAATTCCTTGCATAGTCCGCACAGTGCATTTTATAAAGTGTAGGGGAAAACCAAATGAACGAACCTGTGATGAGTGTGACTAGACCACCATAGGGTCCTTTTAATTAAATCAACAAATGATCTCTTTAAATAGACCACCAAGGAGTCTTTTCAGTTATATCATAACGGGTCTTTCTTGACCAGATTCTGAATCAATCTTTTTAACTAGAGCATTCAAAGGGTCCCTTTTGTCACACCCCGATTTGCAGCGGTAGAAAAAAATGTGGGATGCAACAGACACCTCTGGTACATGCAGATTGTTTATAAAGACACTAAATTTTATTAATTACAAAATGTTGATTACATACTACATGTATGTTACAACTGCGTGTTCCCATGAACCACATAAGTCTTCTAAATCGCATGCGTCTATCTCAATATTTGCCAATAAACACGTCTTGAACAACATACACGGATCACATCATTCTCAAGTTACCTGAAATGCATGTTAGTTTTAAAAGGGGTCAGGTAAACGCTCATGGTGAGTTCCACTGATTTGGTTGTTTCGTTTCAAAATGTATCAACATGTTTAATTGCACATATTACGGTTCATAGATGGAATTACACGAGTGTCACAAGTGAAACCTAGACTATTCTAATCGTACCGTGTCACACAGACACGTACTCGCACCACCTGCAACTCATGAAGTTCAATGCCCTCGGGTAGTTATGTCTAACAACATAACCTGGTTACGGACGAGTGCAGTTACCTGGCTGCTGGCCCCACATGTCCGGCGGCAACTGGGTTTGTCAGACCAATAGTACTATCCACTGCCCACGGCTTACGTTAATCACTTGTATCGGGGCTAATATCGTGTGTTAGATAATTCACATCATACAGTTTGAGCAATTAACACAGTTTGTAACATGCAATTCACCCCAGAAAACAGGAAAACAGTTTAAAAGTGGTGGAGTGAAACTCACAGTGCAAATAGTAGTCTCGGCTAAAGAGTGTTTAATAAACGAAATCAACTTTAATAGCACACATGCAAGTAAGGACTCAAATCAATATCTAAGTCGGTAATGGTTATAACTTGGATTTGGTCAGGAGTTTTCACCCCGGATTGAGTCTATAGGACACGGGTATGGTGATGGAGGTCAGGGTAGTATTAGTTTTCAGTTTGGCTTCCGGGCACCGGTTCGCGTGCCAGTCAATGTCAGTAGTTTAACGTGTTCGGATAATGGTACGGGAATACTAATAGTGCCAACACGTTGTTATTTAAGAATGATTAATTTTTCATTAAGGGAGTTTGAGTGTTTCGGGAGTCCAGGTTGCCCAATTTTGAGTTTCCGTTTCCACCGTCGGGGATTTCCCGAAATGGTATTGGACACACCCCAAGTGTCCACTCCGCCCTGGAATCTTCCATAATATTCCCCGTGTTCCAATTATAGTATTTGTCGGGTTGGGCCAGTTCCCAGTTCCGGCAGGTTCGTTACACGGTAATCTGCCGAAATTGATTTAAAAATAAACCATTTTTAATCTCAAAAATTCCCATTTTATCTATAATTTGAATAAAATTCTGAAAATTTTTTTCTAACTCAGTAAAAATCTGTAGAATATGAGGAAAATTTCTGGGAAATTATTTTGGCATTTTACTTGTATAAATAAATTATTTATAAAACCATATTTAACCACCTAATTAACATTAATTACCATTGTTGATCCAAAAATTCCCAAAATATTATTGGACATCCCTTATGTTTCTAGCAACATCTCCAAAAATTTTAAGATTTTTCTGATATAGGTTCGGTGCGTTTCCGGCTACCGAAATTTCACAAAAAACGCGGATTTTTAACCCAAATCAAAACTCAACAAATGGACTCAGAATTTTTCCCGAACATTCCTCATATTTTCCTTAGTGTTTCCGTAAAATTTGGTGATATATTAAATCCGTTTGGTATTTTTCCCAGAATTCTTTTTTGTAAAACAGTAAACAATTCACCAAAACTTGTACAAAATTCAAAAAATTCTAAAATTTTACTTAAATATTCCTGACACTACCCTTCATCATCACACAAAATTTCAGCTCAATACAATACCCACGGACCAATTTATGGTCTAAACAATATTCTGCCTATGCTAGTTTCGAGTTTCGGGTGATATACCTAGCGATTCCTTCGAGTCCGAGTGTTTTTCTTGAGTCCAGAAGTGTGTGTGGGCTCTATTCAGTACCTACACATCAAGTACAATCCAAATATGCCAGAACTTAGATCAATCAAGCTTTCTTTCCTTGTTTTTCGGTTAATCGACTAGTTAAGCGATTTCTGTCGAATAGGTGTTGATTAGGGTATCAAAACCCAAAGATTTATAACCATGGCTGCCATATAACACCAGGGTATTCATATGGTGTTCATATTCAGCCCCTAAACTTGTTTAAAACTCCAAAATTCATGGATCAAAAAGGGTTTTCATGGCCTAAACCATCTTTAATCAAGAAACCAAGCTTAAAACCTTATGGATTTAAGTTAATACCTTTGATTTGTTGAAGTTTCTTGTGAATTCAGCTGATGGTTCTTGAGAGAAACCATATTTTTGAAAGGATTTTTGTGTTAAAATGAAAGAAAAAAAGAAAAAAAGAATATATATATATATATATATATATATATTAGGGGGGTGGTGGCGGTTTGGGGTGGGCCCCCCTAGGGGCACCTCGTGCTTCGTAAAGCGCGCTAAAAGATAATGTTTATCTTCCGGTGAGTGTTTAGGTTCATTTACGGGTCTCGGACGCGTTCGCGATTTGCGTGAAGGACTCCGTTTCGCGCGTAATTAGTGTCAAAAGACTCGGTTTTAAAAATCATACATAACCGTCTTGAAATCCGAACCCAGTTACGTTTTAATCATAAAAGACTCGTATTAGAGTGGTTTAAGTGTTTTTAAGCTTGATCGATCGTTCCTTGCACGTTTGATTGCCTTATGTTATGCCTGAAACAAAGGCGTTTCACTAACCGGGCAGCTGCTTCGATTTGCGTGCCCGATCTCTGACTGGCTTCAAACTTTATGTCACAGTCTATGGCACAAAATTAAGATGTTCCTGGAACTCGGAATCTTAAATAATCCTACAAATAACCTAATAATCAACGTAAAAGGTTTAGTGCGCTGTTAAACGGAAAGCTCCGGTTTAACACGTGTTTAAAGTCTAAGGACACTGACTTCACACCATGGGCCCTTATTAGTGTTATGTCACTTATAACGTGTTCTCGGATTCCTCCGAGACATAACAGATATCATTTAATCAACCATATAAGTCACACATGTTTTTTGGGTTTTCACGCAATTAAAGTGTTAAGTGTGCTTTACAGTTTTGGACCATTTAGGGTGCACCTGGTTTCGTCATGGGTGTCACAGTCTCCCCTGGTTTAGAAATTTCGTCCCCGAAATTCAGTTCGTCTACTTAGGGAAGAGATGTGGGTATTTCTACGGAACTCATCCTTTCGTTCCCAGGTGTACTCAGGTTCTTGCTTTGAGTTCCACCGGACTTTCACCAGCGAGATTTTGTTATAACGTAGTTGTTTGGTCTTCCCGTCTACTATTTCTACTGGTTCCTCCACAAAGTGGAGTTTGTCATCAATGTGCACATCTTCTAACGGTATAATAGTTGCTTCATCCATGAGACATTTCTTTAAGTTGGATACGTGGAAGACATCGTGAATTGTGTTCAGCTCATCTGGTAATTTCAGTCAGTATGCTACAGATCCAACCTTAGCAATAATTTCATACGGCCCAATGTATCTCGGAGCCAACTTTCTTGTCTTGCCTAACCTGATCACTCCTTTCCACGGTGACACTTTTAACAGTACTTTGTCACCTACTTCAAACGACAACGGTTTCCTGTGAATATTGGCGTAACTTTTCTACCGATCTCGGGCCGCTTTCAGTCTACTTTGGATCTTATGCACCTTATCTGTCGTCTCTTGAATTAGTTCAGACCCCGTGAGTTGAGTATCGCCCACTTCAGCCCAACAAAAGTGGCGATCTGCACTACCGGCCATATAGGAATCGTACGGTGCAGCTTTTATGCTACTATGATAGCTGTTATTGTAAGAGAATTCAATGAGGGGAAGGTGCTTATCCCAACTTCCTTCAAAGTCTAGGGTGCAAGCACGAAGCAGATCCTCTAATGTCTGGATAGTTCGTTCTGATTGGCCGTCGGTTTGGGGATGGTAAGCCGTACTCAGGTTTATTCTAGACCCCAAAGCTTCTTGTAACAGTTGACAATAGTGTGAAGTGAAATGACTATCACGGTCTGAAATGATTGCAACTGGTACCCCGTGTCTAGCTACACTTTCCTTCGTTTAGATCTCGGCCAATTTTTCGGTGTTGTAGGTAGTACGAATCGGAATAAAGTGCGCCGATTTGGTTAGTCTATCTACTACTACCCAAATCGCATCATGACCTCGGGGTGTTTTTGGAAGGTGGGTCACGAAATCCATCGTGATTTGTTCCTATTTCCATGAGGTATTTCGGGTTGTTGTAACATTCCCGAGGGTTTCTGGTATTCTGCCTTTACCCGGGCACAAGTCAAACATTTGCTCACGTACTCTGCTACGTCCTTTTTCATAACTGGCCACCAATAAAATTCCTTAAGGTCGTGGTACATCTTGTCTGTACCGGGGTGAATAGAGTACTTAGATTTATGAGCCTCATCCACAACCAGTTGACGTAGGTCATGGAGAGTAGGAATCCATACCCTATTTTTGAAATACAACACTTCATCCGGTTTCCTCACAAAATTCCCTTCATTTCCGTGTAAGTTTTCGCTATTTAGTTGGCCTTCCTCCAAAGCTTCCATTTGAGCATTACGAATCTTCTCCTTAAGACTGGTTTGAACAATCATCCCAAGAGCTCGCACTCTGAGTGGCTTTACTCGGTCTTTTCTACTCAAGGCATCGGCTACTACGTTAACCTTACCTGGATGGTATTTTATTTCACAGTCGTAATCGTTCAATAGTTCCACCCATCTGCGTTGTCTCATGTTTAGCTCCTTTTGATCGAATATATGTTGGAGGCTCTTGTGATCTGTATAAATTGTACATTTCGTGCCGTACAAGTAATGCCTCCAGATCTTAAGTGCAAAAATCACTGCGCCCAGCTCTAAATCATGCGTCGTGTGATTCTTTTCATGTACTTTTAGCTGTCTAGACGCGTAAGCAATGACCTTGTTTCTTTGTATTAGGACACATCCGAGCCCTTGCCGAGATGCGTCACAATATATGACGAAATCATCGTTTCCTTCGGGTAACGACAGGATTGGAGCTTCACATAACTTTTTCTTTAACAGCGGGAACGCTGTTTCTTTTTCTTCGCCCCATTCGTACTTTCGATCCTTCTGTGTCAAGGCAGTTAAGGATTGAGTAATGCAGGAAAAGGTTTCAATAAAGCGACGGTAATATCCAGCCAATCCCAAGAATTGGCGTATCTCTTTCGGAGACTTAGGCGCTTGCCAATTCTTAATAGCTTCGATCTTACTAGGGTCAACATGAATCCCTTGTTGATCTACCACATGTCCTAAAAATTGCACCGCTTGTAACCAGAAGTCACACATTGAAAGCTTGGCGTACAACTTCTCTTTCCTCAATATCTCTAGTATGGCTCGTACATGGTGCTCGTGTTCCTTTTTACTCTTGAAATAGATCAAAATATCGTCAATAAAGACTATGACGAATTTATTTAGATATGGTTTACAAACTCGGTTCATGAGGTCCATAAATACCACGGGTGCATTGGTTAACCCAAAGGGCATAACCAGGAACTCATAGTGACCGTACCGAGTTCGAAAGGCTGTTTTAGGGATATCTTCCTCTTGAACTTTCACTTGATGATAACCGGATCTAATATCGATTTTGGAAAAGTAACAGGCTCCTTGCAACTGATCAAATAAATCATCGATTCGCGGAAGAGGATATCGATTCTTTATGGTAACCTTGTTCAGCTCCCGGTAGTCAATACACATCCGAAAGCTTCCATCCTTTTTCTTCCCAAATAAAACTGGTGCTTCCCAAGGTGAATAACTGGGACGGATAAAACCTCGGTCTAGCAGTTCTTGTAACTAAGATGATAGGTCTTGCATCTCTGAAGATGCTAAACCACTTGGAGCTGCTCCAGGTATTAAGTCGATACGGAACTCGACTTGCCGATTGGGTGGCAATCCGGGTAATTCATCGGGAAACATGTATGGGTAATCACACACTACTGGGATATCCTTAATACGTTGTTCTTCTGGTGCGGTCGTCATTACACTTGCTAAGAACACATCACATCCTTGACGTATACATTTCAACACGTTAAGGTGGGATATAAAGTTTAATATGGTACCAGACTTCTCTCCCTGTACTATAATAGCTTCATCACTAGGAAAAGGGATCCTAACAATCTTTTGCTCATATAAAATCTTCACCTTGTACTTGGACAACCAGTCCATTCCCACTACTATATCGAAACTTCCAAGCTCCACCGATAGTAGGTCAATAAGGAATTGGTGGTCGTTAAGAATTAAAGGACAATCACGAATGAGTTGGTGACTAGTTATAGGTTTACCGTTAGCAAGTTCTATGGAATAGGGACTTGTTAAGTCAATAGCCGACATATTTAATAGGGGTAAGAAATTAATGGAAACGTAGCTCCTATCTGCGCCCGTATCAAACAATACTGAAGCATACTGATCGGAAACGAGGAACATACTTGAGACCACATTTGGATCATGTCGTGCATCATCAGATCCAAGTATAAAGGCACGACCTCAAGCTGTATTTGAGGTAGAAGCTTGGCCCTGCTTATCCCTTCCTGCTGGCTGTGGAGCAAATTTTGGGCAGCTTCTTCGGAAGTGCTAAGTACTGCCACATCCGTAGCAAGTACGGGGGTAGGTAATCTGTTGAGTTAGTGGTTGGGGTCGTTGCTGAAGAGGCTGAGGCCTTGGGGTTTGGAAACGGTTGGGTTCCAATGGTGTCTTACAGTTTCGGGTATAATGTCCACTTGTATGGCACCTCGAGCAGATCCCTGCTCGACATGCACCATAGTGGTGCAAAGTGCACTTGTTGCATTTTGGGGCTGTTCCTTTATAGCCACCAGAGTTTCCCGTTGGTGTAGTCATGGCGTAGCTTTGACGAGTGGCTCTCCCCATTTTCGGTATGGCTGCCCCCGCTCGGCTACTTTCTGTGGCCTCTCGCTTATTTCCTGCCGGCTCTCCCGGCATTGTCAAAATCTTGCGTCTAACCATGTCGTACGTAACCATGCCTGACCTAGCTACCACTCTGTGCATGGTCAGGTGCTCCACCGAATTAATGATACTCCTTACTTCCGGGGCCAGTCCCCAGATATACCTCTCGATCCTCTTGGACTCCGGTCGAACCATATCTGGCAAGATGCGTGCCAGTTCATTGAAGCGATTTGTGTATCCTGCATGAGGACACCTTGCATCTGCAGGTTCCAAACCTCATGCTCGAGTTTCTGAATTTCGTGGATTGGGCAGAACCTTTCTCTCATTAATATCTTAAGATCTTCCCAAGTCATAGCATTAATCGCATCCTGCTCGCGAGATTGCACAATAGCATCCCACCAGTTCAAAGCGTGGTCGGTAAAAGTGCAAGATGTATACTTTACCGCACAGTTACCCGGACAATTACTTATGTTAGGGACCGATTCTGACTTCTCGATCCATTTCACAAACCCGTTCGGTCCTTCAGTTCCATTAAACTCCATCGGTTTGCACTCCATAAAGTGTTTATATGTGCAAACTGGCCTAACATTGTTTTGGTTATTGTTTTGACCTAACGGTCCCGGCTGTGGGTTTGGTTGGGGGTTAGCGTTAATACCGGCGCTTACCTGCGCCACGATTTTTGGAATAACCGTTTGGAGTTGTTGTGCTATCAGTTGGGCAATTTCCGCCTCTGTTATTCGAGGTACACGTTTCGGGGCCATTCCATTATAAATAATAGATATGTATATATCAATGTCACATAGTTAATCATCACTTATCACATTTTCAGTTACCACATACCACACAATTCCATTACACATCACCTATATAATAACATCTATCAAATTTTGCACACAGACTTAACCCATAAGGGCTAGTGCCTAAATGCGTTATCAAAACTGGTCACCAAAGTGACGTACGTGCATCATCCCACGACAGCACAAACTACGAAAATACGGAAGTACTACGACTGCATCACTACCTCGACATGGACATAACCCCAGGATTAACCCAAAGGTCGTTATATGTCGACCCAACTACCTTTTATTTAGAATTACCGCAAACGTGTATAGATATTGTGGTTACAACAACTGTGGCCTCATCTTTCGCATCAACCAGGGTCGAAGTCTCAACACTGCATCGCCCAAAACATAACCTAACGGATAGCAACATGAAGCCCGTCTGCCCTGACTAACGGTACCTTGATAATGTAGCCGGGTGTTTATATATAGGAAGTACCGTAGCATATCCACCACACCCATATACATGATCAATGTTCCGTTCGCCAAAATATTCAGGCCTAATATTACCTTCCGTGAATAACCAACTGAAATCCGAAACACTCATTAATCGAAAAGAAAAGAAAACACAATGTAACCGACGGTCACACGAAATGAGATTTCACAACGCAAAGCGTTCCAAGGAATCTGTATCATCACAAAATTTATACCCAATGGAACCGAATGACAACGGGAAGGGGAACTTATTCACGCGCTCCATGCCATCTCCATAACCCGGAGATCGTCATCTTCAGATATAACATATATCGAAACATGTGCTAAGGAATGCCACGAAGCATTCTAGTATCACACGACGTGAAGGCTAAAGCCAATATTGTAAACAGAAGAGGAATCCAGCAGACAATCAAATAGATCGTGGATTCACGAGCGAAAAAGTTTTGTAAGATGTTTAAACTCTACGGCTGTATAAGAATCGAATGTGAAGCAATGAGAACTGGAGTAAGGATCCGTACACGTCCTCCCAGTCTATCAGAACGACCTGAGCGTTCTTTGGGTATCTATGTTCTTTTTGAAGTATTACTCTAGTATATAACCATCGTTATAGTAGCTATAAGAGTAGAGTTGGTGAGATCGTATCATAATAAAGTCTTGAGTTCTCACATCATAAAGGATAAGTAACAACTGTGTGAGTGATAGGAATCAAACTCTAGTGTATATTAAATATGTGGTCAGTAGGAATGTGGAATGGACTGTAATACCAGTTTTCTGCCTATCACTAAGGCACATGCAGTAACGTATAATCCACCAGTCCCAATTCATGTATCAATCCACACACAAACATCCACACACTATCACCTTAGTACACGCATGTATCACTCCACATATTTAAGCGTGTTTATTACCACGACTTTCCCAACACCGCCTCGTATGAGCAAGTCTGTTATTATGTTCCGGACCATAATAACCCACTTGCCCCACAAGGCCATCCTGGTACTCGCCAATAGGATACTTTACAATGTTCATTAACTACTTTTAGTAGTGGTTAATTTTCCAGTGATGTCCACTAAGGTCCGAGCCTGGAATTATAGTCTAGGTTTCCTTATAGGCACCTAATTCTCTATAACCAATGGCTTTGATACCATCTTCTGTCACACCCCGATTTGCAGCGGAAGAAAAAAACGTGGGATGCAACAGACACCTCTGGTACATGCACATTGTTTATAAAGACACTACATTTTATTAATTACAAAATGTTGATTACATACTACATGTATGTTACAACTGCGTGTTTCCATGAACCACATAAGTCTTCTAAGTCGCATGCGTCTATCTCAATATTTGCCAATAAACACGTCTTGAACAACATACACGGATCACATCATTCTCAAGTTACCTGAAATGCATGTTAGTTTTAAAAGGGGTCAGCCAAACGCTGCTGGTGAGTTCCACTGATTTGATTGTTTCGTTTCAAAATGTATCAACATGTTTAATTGCACATATTACGGTTCATAGATGGAATTACACGAGTGTCACAAGTGAAACCTAGACTGTTCTAATCGTACCGTGTCACACAGACACGTACTCGCACCACCTGCAACTCATGAAGTTCAATGCCCTCGGGTAGTTATGTCTAACAACATAACTGATGGGATTTTAACATGTTTATCAAAGCAATCTCATCCATATGAAATTAAAACGCAGCGGAAATTATGTTTAAAACATGTTACTTTTATGATATAAATTTCATTTATAAGTAAAATCCCAAAACCCGGATCCATATATGAAGATGCATACTATCATACACAACCATAGGATGTTTAGAAAACTACCTTCTTGGAGTAATGAGAATGAAACGGATGATGCTTCAAGAATGGTTGCCTTCAAGAGTAGAAGGCCTCAAGCTTGTATACCCCAAGCTTCCAACAAACACTATGAGATTAGCTAGGATTTCAACACTTGAAAGATACTTGAAAAATTCTTTGAACACAACACTATGTGGCCGAAATTTTTGATCAAAATCTCAAGTCTTCTACTTTGATTTTGCATCTTAATATTTATAAATCATGAGAGAGAATTGCCATAATCTAGTTCCAATCAAAATTCATGCAATTGCATGAGAGTTCAATGGACCAAAGTTGTCTTGGTTAGGCCACCCAATGAAATCATCTCTAACACATGCAAATGCATGAGATTTCATTGGATCAAAAGGCTTTTGTGAGTTCCCATGAGAGGGGGGCGGCCCTAGCTTTATTTTTATAAAAAAATTCAATTCTTTTTATAAAATCTAAGTATTAGTTTATATTTATAACTTTTATAAATATAACACTACATAAATGCAAGACTTTATACAATCTTTTAAAATGTTATTTAACCCATTAAATAACAAAATAAAATATTATCTCAAAATAAATTATCCATATAATTTATTAGTTTATCAAGTGTAATTATTTAGAAAACCAGTTTCTAAAATTGTAAGTGTTAATATTTATTTGTTTGATCATATCACAAATAAATAATATAAGTGTTTGTCTAGCTTGTTATTGGGTATGACTCGACTTGGATCATAACGTACTAGCCACATCAATTTAATATGTGTCTTGGGCATATAGAGTCCAACAATCTCCCACTTGCACAAGATACATAGAAGATTGATGCAAGCAGTAAATGACGCCTAACTACGGTTTACTACCCCCAATACGTATGACTATATTTGCCATTCAATAACATCATCCCTTTCAAGTCCCTTACTTGAACATGATTTAGGTGAATCTATCATTTATCCTTTCGTTACAGATGTCATGTTAAATCCAGAGACATAGAGTGATCACTCTCTGTTTGATTTAACTTTAGCAGGCCTTAGACATCTTACTCTCAACGAATAAGAGGAACAAATCCCATCTTGACTACATACGTCTCTCACAATCACCTTGTACCACACCTGAGCTTAGCCTTATGTACTGTCATATTACTAACAGCGAAGAAAAAGTCAAGGTATAATATTTGGTGAATATCAAGACCCAATATGTATCTCAGGTCAGAGGATACTATGATATTCGCCTTTACTCAAAATTTACTTATGATCAATCACAAATGATTCCATGCAGTAATATTTGAGAGCGAGCCAGTCCAATATTTGTATCCCACAAATATCTATGAACTTTGGTAGCAACACTTTGCTCTATATTCATTCTAAATGAATATCCACCAATCCAAGTTCATAATAGTCTTACATTCATATTTGTTCCCACAATTATGATCGACTACGGACATTTAGAATAATTAACTTATTCACGGATTTAAACATGCTAATATGAAACATAACTCAAAATACCATAAAAGAGTTAAAATAACAATTGTTTCAATATCCAAATACAAAATTAGATCAAATCCAATCACTAGAATATCGAAGTCCTAAGGAACATGTGTGACCCTCATGTTTTCCCCTGTCAAGGAGCTTCGTGAGTGGATCCGCAATGTTTTGATCGGTGTGAACTTGGCGGATACATATCTTTCCTTTTTCAACTTCATCCCTTATGTAGTTGAATCTCCGCTCGATATGTCTAGTCTTTTGGTGCGCACGAGGTTCCTTGATTTGAGCAATCGCACCCTCGTTGTCACAAAAGATCTCTAGGGGGTCTTGAATGGTAGGGACCACCCCTAGGTCGGCTATAAATTTCTTCAGCCATGCAGCTTCCTGGGCTGCCAATGAAGCGGCGATGTATTCTGATTCTGTAGTGGACAATGCTACCACGTCTTGTTTTGAGCTCTTCCAAGAGACTGCTCCTCCATTTAAAATGAAGACATACCCCGATTGTGATCGAGAATCACTTCGATCATTTTGGAAACTCGCGTCCATGTAACCTTTTACAACGAGTTCCTCCTCACCAGATCCATATATTAAGAACATATCCTTAGTCCTCCTAAGATATTTCAATATACTTTTAACAGCCATCCAATGACTGTTACCTGGATTCTGCTGGTATCTACTCGTCACGCTCAAGGCGCATGAGACGTCCGGTCTGGTGCATATCATTGCATACATGATGGATCCTATAGCTGACGCATATGGGATTCTTTTCATTTTCTCTTGCTCATCCTTTGAGCTAGGACATTGAGATGTATTCAATATTGTCCCCTTTTGAATAGGTACAAAACCTCTCTTAGAGTTCTCCATTTGGAACCTATTCAAGACTTTGTCAATGTATGCACTTTGGTTTAAACCTATCAAGCGCCTTGATCTATCCCTATAGACCTTTATTCCCAGAATGTAGGCGACTTCACCAAGATCCTTAATGGAAAAACAACTTCCAAGCCAAGCTTTTACACTTTCCATGGTTGGAATGTCATTCCCAAATAGTAGAATGTCATCGACATACAGTACTAAGAAAGTGATGATGCTCCCACTAGCTTTCTTATACACACAAGCTTCATCACCGTTCTTGATGAATCCAAAATTCTTAATTTCTTCATCAAAACGATGATTCCAACTTCTAGATGCTTGTTTCAATCCATAGATTGATTTCTTTAACTTGCATACTTTGTCAGGATGTTTTGGATCGACAAAACCTTCAGGCTGAACCATATAGACATCTTCATCAAGATATCCATTAAGAAAAGCCGTTTTGACATCCAATTGCCAGATCTCATAGTCATAATATGCAGCTATGGCAAATAATATCCTGATTGACTTTAGCATCGCCACAGGCGAGAAGGTCTCATCATAATCAATCCCTTGAGTTTGAGTGAAACCTTTTGCTACAAGTCTTGCTTTATAAGTATCCAAGTTACCATGCATATCCGTTTTCTTCTTGAAAACCCACTTACTTCCAACTACTTTGGAGTTGAGTGGTGGTACAACCAATTCCCAAACTTGGTTGTCATACATGGATTGCATCTCTATGTTCATGGCTTCAAGCCATTTGTCACAATCGGATTTTGACATTGCATCATGGTATGTGGTTGGTTCATCTGAATCTACCACGTAGCATCCATCCATGAAAAATCCATATCTTTCAGGTGGATTACTAATTCTACCAGATATGCGAACATTTTGTGTGTTCTGATCAACCTCTTGATCGTTTTCAACAACCTCTTGTTGAGTGCTAGTATCAACCAAACGTGTATCGTCTTGTGGTTCTTGATCCTCTTCAAGTTCCACTGTTCTACTATTAGTTCCTTCCATAAGGAATTTAGCTTCTAAGAATTTACCCTTTCGAGCAACAAATACCTTTTGCTCGGTTGGATCGTAGAAATAATATCCTATATCATCTTTAGGATATCCTACAAAGATACACTTAGTAGATCGGACTTCCAATTTATTTGGAGTGTATTGCTTAACATAAGCTTCACAACCTCAAACCCTTAAGAATGATAATGATGTAGGGTTTCCATGCCATATTTCAAAAGGTGTCCTTTCTACTTTCTTGGTTGGGGCCATATTTAGTATACGGACTGCGGAGAGCAAAGCGTAACCCCAAAATGATAGAGGTAATGTGCTTCTAGCCATCATAGATCGAACCATATCTAATAGAGTTCGATTTCTCCTTTCGGACACACCATTGTGTTGTGGTGTTCCAGGTGGAGTAAGTTGTGAAATGATTCCACAACTTCTAAGATGATCTTGAAAAGCACCACTTAGGTATTCACTTCCTCTATCGGTACGAAGGACTTTAATTGTTTTCTTGAGTTGATTTTCTACTTCACTTTTGAAGTCTTTGAACATTTCAAATGCTTCATCCTTGTGTCTTAGTAAGTACACATATCCATAACGACTATAGTCGTCGGTAAAGGTAATGAAGTATCTTTCACCATTCCTAGTCATCGGCTTAAAAGGACCACATACATCTGAATGTATGATGCCTAGTAAGTCTTTTTCCCTTTCAAAAGTTCCACTAAAGGGTGTCTTGGTCATTTTTCCTTGTAAACAAGATTCGCATACATCAAATGAATTATCTTCATTTGTATTTAGAAGACCATTTTTCTGAAGTGTATGCATGCGATTCTTGCTTATATGTCCAAGGCGACAATGCCAAAGGTAGGAATCACTCAAATCCATTTTGAGTTTCTTGTTGGTTACTTGGTACATTGAGCTATCATATGATGCGTTATCATGATCTAATTCATAAATACCATTTAAAGACATAGCTTTAAAATAAAACACATCATTCTTAGAAACATAAATATCATAGTTAACAAATTCGAAATTGAAACCAGATTGTTTTAAAAGGGAAACAGAAATTATGTTCCTAGTTAAACTAGGAGCATACAAAACATTCTTCAAAATAACTTCCAAACCACTTGGAAGCTTTAAAACGTAGTCTCCTTGAGCTTCGACATCAACCTTTGCTCCGTTGCCCATGAAGAGACTAGCGTCTCCCTTCTTGTAATGTCTATTTCTTTTGAACCCCTGCAACGAATTGCAAATATGAGTTCCACATCCGGTATCTAGTACCCATGTGCTTGAAGAAATAACATTAAGCTCAACATGTATCATAAAGATAGTACCTGAGGTTTGCCCTGCATCCCTCTTGTTTTTCAACTCTTTGAGATAGGTCGGACAATTTCTCTTCCAATGTCCTATCTCACCACATTCAAAACATGGGTCATTTGTAGCAACCTTTTGCTTCTTCTCCTTCGGTTTGGTGGGTGCTGCTTTAGCTTTTCCCTTTCCCTTGACGTGTCCCTTTCTTTTAGCATAGGTTGCTTTAGAGTCGGGGTGGGGCCTCTTTTTGTTGCCTCCTTCATTGATCGCTAGGACGGGTAAAGCCTTTTTGCCCATTCCTGCTTCGGCCGTTTTGAGCATTGCATGAAGCTCACTAATGCTCTTGTCCCACCCATTCATGTTGTAATTCATTACAAAACTCTCAAATTTCTTTGTTAAAGAGTTGAGGATCAAATCCGTAGCCAACTCTTTAGAGACGGGACAATTTAGCCGTTCGAGGCGATCAATGTGGCTTTTCATCTTGAGAACATAAGATAATACCGATTGGGTTTCCTCCATTCGACATGCATGAAGCGCTCGAACAGTTTCGAAGCGTTCTACCCTTGCTTGTTGTAGGAACATTTCCTTTAACTGGGTAATCATGTCGTATGCCCCGTGATGTTCAAAATCCTTTTGAATTTCAGGAATCATAGTTCCCAACATGAGGCATGAGGCTTGCATGGAGTCCTCGGTATACTTAACCCAATCGTTGTAGGCTTCCACATCTTCCACGTTAGGTTCATCGGGAATAGGATCGTCCAACACATAGGATATCTTCTCTTGCTTGAGAACGATTCTCAAGTTTCGAAACCAATCCATGAAGTTGTTATGGTTGAGACGATCCTTTTCAAGGATGGTTCTTAGTGACAGGTTTCGAACGGTTTGGTTAATCGGGTTTGCATTGTTAGCGGCCATCTACAAAATTTAACAAGTTCAATTTTAGCATTTTCGATATTATTATATTTTAATCATTAATACCCTTTTGTGTCTTAAAGACAATTAATAATTAAAATCTAGAATCCAACGTTACATTTAAATATTGGTTAGGTGACCTTTATCCCTCTATTTAAATTAACAAGGTAGTCAACGTTTGACAATTGCAACTCTTTGCAACTTCTAGCCATATGGGATCGGTTAAACATCTTTATGTTTAGTTGGCATGTTTAATCCCATCAACACCTTTGTTCCCCATGCTTCGGTGACCCTAAGTTCATGGTTTCCAAATCAAGTCGTCCAACTTACACACACGTGTGAGTTTATACACATAAGTGGTTAGGTGACCTTTATCCCACAAACATGGTAAACCCACCTCGAACATACAAGTTCCCTCAAATGTGGTTAGGTGACCTTTATCCCACAATAAGAGTTCCCAAGTGTTTCAAGTGTTGTATAAAAGGATGGTGTTTGACTTGTTTTATAAAAGGGTTTTCAATATTTCAAAATTCTAGTTTAGAAAATATTATGTACCATACATTTGCATGCATTCAAATCAATGGTACTTTGGTGAAAACAAATTTTCAAGGTTCTTTTTAATAAAACCCATTTTATTATAAAATCATTAATTTTTAATAAAACCTTTATTAATCATTTTAATGATTTTGTCAAGAACCAATTTTACGCTTGTTGTTGATTATTAGTTTGTTAAGTCATGCATATCTACATATCATCTAAACAACAAAATAAACAACCACACAAGCATAACCATAGGTGCATAACCATAGCCAACTATTTTGACAACACTTGTTAGCCGAAACAAGTGTGCCAAAAGGTCCTTCCTAAAGGGTGAAAAATGACACAAGCAATGTGTCGTTGAACTCCCACTTGATCCCGCATCCAAATGCTTCAAGTCTCCTTCTTGTGTTGTGATTTCTCCACCTTCTTTGAGCTTCCAAAAGTCTTTTATATTCAGCTCCAAACTCTTTTGGACTTCAAAAATGTGTTTTGGTTATCGGGTTAAAATCCCGTTGAGAACGATGAAGTTCTTTGGACCGAGTATTATGGTCCAAACCAAAACCGCATTTTTGTGTGCATCTTCTTTTACAAAATATATCCTAATACATTTTTCTAGTAAAATAAAATGCACCTAATCTATTTATTTTACAAACCAAATGAAAATAAATAAATTACACATCTTCTAATGGAAGAACAAAATAATAATTATTACAACCCATTGAAATAATAAATCACAACACAATCATTCAACACAAGGTCATGGCTAGGTCATATGCACCAAAATATATATCCAAATATATATATATATATATATATATATATTAATTTCAAGAAGCATAAAAAAAATGGTTCCCTTTTATAAACATTTTCGGCTATTTTCAAAAAACCGAAAAGTTAAGTTTTGTCCAAACAAACAAATCATCCATATGAAATAAATTTTTCAAGATTCTCTTATGCATGTAAGAAAATAATCTTGAAAAACAAAGGGTTAACCATGTTAAAATTTTCGGCCATAGGGTTTTATTCAAACCCGAAACCCGAAATTTTTAATCTATTGAAGCATGCACTCATATAAGCGGCTCTAGATGCCATTGATGGGATTTTAACATGTTTATCAAAGCAATCTCATCCATATGAAATTAAAACGCAGCGGAAATTATGTTTAAAACATGTTACTTTTATGATATAAATTTCATTTATAAGTAAAATCCCAAAACCCGGATCCATATATGAAGATGCATACTATCATACACAACCATAGGATGTTTAGAAAACTACCTTCTTGGAGTAATGAGAATGAAACGGATGATGCTTCAAGAATGGTTGCCTTCAAGAGTAGAAGGCCTCAAGCTTGTATACCCCAAGCTTCCAACAAACACTATGAGATTAGCTAGGATTTCAACACTTGAAAGATACTTGAAAAATTCTTTGAACACAACACTATGTGGCCGAAATTTTTGATCAAAATCTCAAGTCTTCTACTTTGATTTTGCATCTTAATATTTATAAATCATGAGAGAGAATTGCCATAATCTAGTTCCAATCAAAATTCATGCAATTGCATGAGAGTTCAATGGACCAAAGTTGTCTTGGTTAGGCCACCCAATGAAATCATCTCTAACACATGCAAATGCATGAGATTTCATTGGATCAAAAGGCTTTTGTGAGTTCCCATGAGAGGGGGGCGGCCCTAGCTTTATTTTTATAAAAAAATTCAATTCTTTTTATAAAATCTAAGTATTAGTTTATATTTATAACTTTTATAAATATAACACTACATAAATGCAAGACTTTATACAATCTTTTAAAATGTTGTTTAACCCATTAAATAACAAAATAAAATATTCTCTCAAAATAAATTATCCATATAATTTATTAGTTTATCAAGTGTAATTATTTAGAAAACCAGTTTCTAAAATTGTAAGTGTTAATATTTATTTGTTTGATCATATCACAAATAAATAATATAAGTGTTTGTCTAGCTTGTTATTGGGTATGACTCGACTTGGATCATAACGTACTAGCCACATCAATTTAATATGTGTCTTGGGCATACAGAGTCCAACAATAACCTGGTTACGGACGAGTGCAGTTGCCTGGCTGCCGGCCCCACATGTCCGGCGGCAACTGGGTTTGTCAGACCAATAGTACTATCCACTGCCCAAGGCTTACGTTAATCACTTGTATCGGGGCTAATATCGTGTGTTAGATAATTCACATCATACAGTTTGAGCAATTAACACAGTTTGTAACATGCAATTCACCCCAGAAAACAGGAAAACAGTTTAAAAGTGGGGGAGTGAAACTCACAGTGCAAATAGTAGTCTCGGCTAAAGAGTGTTTAATCAACGAAATCAGCTTTAATAGCACACATGCAAGTAAGGACTCAAATCAATATCTAAGTCGGTAATGGTTATAACTTGGATTTGGTTGGGAGTTTTCACCCCGGATTGAGTCTATAGGACACGGATATGGTGATGGAGGTCAGGGTAGTATTAGTTTTCAGTTTGGCTTCCGGGCACCGGTTCGCGTGCCAGTCAATGTCAGTAGTTTAACGTGTTCGGATAATGTTACAGGAATACCAATAGTGCCAACACGTTGTTATTTAAGAATGATTAATTTTTCATTAAGGGAGTTTGGGTGTTTGGGGAGTCCAGGTTGCCTACTTTTGAGTTTCCGTTTCCACCGTCGGGGATTTCCCGAAATGGTATTGGACACACCCCAAGTGTCCACTCCGCCCTGGAATCTTCCATAATATTCCCCGTGTTCCAATTATAGTATTTGTCGGGTTGGGTCAGTTCCCAGTTCCGGCAGGTTCGTTACACGGTAATATGCCGAAATTGATTTAAAAATAACCCATTTTTAATCTCAAAAATTCCCATTTTATCTGTAATTTGAATAAAATTATGAAAATTTTTATCTAACTCAGTAAAAATCTGTAGAATATGGGAAAATTTTCTAGGAAATTATTTTGGCATTTTACTTGTATAAATAAGTTATTTATAAAACCATATTTAACCACCTAATTACCAATAATTACCATTAGTGATCCAAAAATTCCCAAAAAATTCCTGCACATCCCATATGTTTCCAGAAACATCTCCAAAATTTTTAAGATTTTTCTGATTTCTTTTCTGTGCGTTTCTGGCTACCGAAAATTCGCAAAAAACGCGGATTTTTAACCCAAATAAAAACTCAACCAATGGACTCCGAATTTCCCAGAACATTTCTCATATGTTCCTTAGTGTCTCTATAAAATTTGGTGATTTATTGAATCTGTTTGGTATTTTTTCCAGAATTCTTTTCCAGAATTCTTTTACATGCACCTTCCTGACACTGCCCTTAATCACCACACCAAATTTCAGCTCAATCCAATACCCAAGGACCAAGTTATGGTCTTGTGACACCTGGGTCACTACGACCATCAAACAAATACCAAACCAATGAAATATTGTATTTCATACTTGGGATTTGTACAAATATGTGTATCATTTGCACATATCGATTCTTGTTCGATTTCGGGCTCTAAATCGCTTCTGTAAGGTTATACGCGCACTGATGCGTAAATATAACCAGTTTAATGAAACGAACACTCCGGAATAGTGAAATAGGCTTAACATACCTTAAATAACCTTTACATAACTTAGAAATAAGTTTTGAGGGGTTCGGTGTGCTAAAATAAACTTTTGGGTCATTCAGGGACTAAAAGTGTCAAAAAGTGCACAAGTTTGCACTTTCACGCATAACTTACGTTCTGAATACATCCGGACATCCAAAAATTTATGTAAGCACTAAAATATTTTATTTTAGTGTTTGGCATGAGAAAAATCCATTCGTCGCGCAATTTGGATCGTTTTTCGCGCTTATGCGCATTCCGTCGTAATTAAGCAAACATCGCGATCATACGACCAAACGAACCAACATCCGATATATTTTTGAGCATGTTTCATGTCCACAATATTTAGGCATCATTTTAGGGCCTTAAAGTTGGCTTTACGGGCCTTAGAAGTGTCGGGAATGGCCTTAAACACCATCAGGGACTGAAACTGTCAATATGGCAAAGTTGGTTCTGATCAGACAAGGCCAGGCAGCCCGCGTAAGTCTTGTGTGTATCCTTACGCGGCCCGCGTCAGACTCCCAGACCAGATTCAATGTTTTTAACAGCTGATTAACAGCCTTTCAACCCCCCAAAGGCCAATGCCACATGTCAATCTCTTGTGGTGGGGGCAAAATGAGTTACCATAACATTTCAACACTTGGACGGCCTAGATCGAAGCACGTTTTTCAAGAAACGATCCTAACGGTCTTGGTTTTCCTATAAATACCCCACCCCCATTTACTTCAAACTCACCCTTGATCTGATCATTTCCCTAAGTTTGAGTTGCAACACTTCATACCTGGGAATTTCATATCAAACTTCCATTCTTGGACCTCTTGTAAGTCCTCTTTCATGCTTTTATGCGTTTTTAGCTTGAAAGTCAAACTGTGTTTGACTTTCTGCATTGACCAGTTTATGGTCAATGCGAAGTTCGTTTGAACTTCATAACGTGAGCGTGATCACGATTACTATTGTCCCTAGTGACTGTACCTACTGATTACCACGTTATCTAGGCTCAGTGACGAGTCGTAGTTTCGGCCAAAATGCGTATTATAGCGTATTTTGTAACCAAACTACTTTTAGGTATCAAAACCGTTTGTTTTGATACCAAACCTATTTTCTAAACTTTGTTAAGCATGTTTTACCATGCTTAGCTCGTTACTTTTAGTTTAGTGCTTATATAGGGTCGTAAGGTAAGCGATCTAAACAATCGCTTATACTTTCGACCCCAACCCATTTGGTCGATCATTAGGATCCGACCAAACACATTAGGTGACCATAGTATATAGGGAATAACCTTCCGAGGTTATACCTTATGGTCACGGCGTTTAGTTAGTTGTATGATAGGTAGTTTATATGCCTTAGGTAAATGACCAAAATGCCCTTTTTACGCCAAAATTCATATTAAGCATATGTAACATAACTTTTGGTATCTAAACTGATTTGGTAACAATATTAGACATGTTAAGGCATATTTTACCTATCATAGGGCTAGTTAGGCATTCCGAACGCGTTTTACGCGAACGACGCGTTAAAGTAGCATAAGCTACCTAAACGGGTCGTAATGGGTCGTAAGCACTTAGGTTAGGTTTCATTGTAGTATGAAGGCCTTGTTAAACCATATTACATGAGTTCCCCTACTCATTTGGTTTACGAGCCTCATTCTATCCGATCTTCCGTTATAGGTCCGGTTTATTAATGTAGTTATCTATATTAGGTGCCGTTTGATATCCGTGATCTCTAGCATTGTTTGGTTGTTACTCAAGGATTACTAAGCAATCTCAAGTGAGTACATAGACCCTCTTTTACTGTTTTCCAAACGTTTTGGGGTGAAACACATGTGCCTACTTGTTACTTTCATGCTTTCCTGTTTTCACATCATATACTTGCTATGTTCATTAGTACATTTATAGTACATGATTTCATTGTGTTTTATGCTATGTATGCCCATTGTGTGCATACTTAGTACATTGTTTTACATTACATTTTATGCTATGTATGCCCATTGTGTGCGTACTTAGTACATTGTTTTTCATTACATTTTATGTTATGTATGCCCATTGTGTGCGTACTTAGTACATTGCCTTATATCACATGCTATGTATGCCCATTGTGTACGTACTTAGTACATTGTTTTACATTACATTTTATGCTATGTATGCCCATTGTGTGCGTACTTAGTACATTGTTATACATTACACTTTATGCTATGTATGTCCTTTGTTGCATACTTAGTACATTTGTTATTCATCACATGCTTATATTTTGGATACACATTACATGATTTACATTAGACATGAACATTTTACTTTGGTAGTTTGGTTTGAGTAAGTGATTAAGTAATGAGGCGTGAGTAATATGATACAAGCATGGTGGATACGCCGCTGGTACTTCCTATATATAAGTGTTTGTACGGTATTACATATCGTAGCGTTATTTGAATCATTTCAATTTGAGACATATAACATTTTATACAAATAACATACTTTTCACAAGACATTGTTTTACAAACAACTTATCTTATACAAACTCATTTTTACATGGTTATTCATTTAACCATACATTATTCTCTTATTTATACATATCATCTGAACTTATTGATTTTCAAACGATTTACAAAACAAATCAATTTACAAGGTTCATGACTAAACTTTATTAAACATTTTCTTAAACTTATAAGTCATGAATCCTATTTTCACAAAACCTATGTATCTCACAGGCATTTTTATGCTGACGTACCTATTTTCACATGTGTTTTCAGGAGTCGATGCATAGGACTTATCGAGACATACTTAGGCGGACCTGTGCCTTAGTGACTTAAAACGAGACAAGAACTAGTTAATTTTTGTTATGTACTCTTTATTTCTTGTTTAAAGACGATGTAACTCTCTTATTTGATTAATAAAACAAAACTTTAATTTCCATGGTTGTGAAACAATTAATTCTGTTACAACACTCCCCGACGTTTCCGCCACGTTTCGTTGTCTCACGTGGTCGGGGTGTGACAGAAAAGATGGTATCAGAGCCAATGGTTATAGGGAATTAGGTTATTAGTAATGCTTTGACCTAGTCTATAACCTTCCTAGGACCCTAATGCGAGTTTACTTGCGTTTAGTCATAAAACAATACCGTCACCTATCCTTAGGCGACGACCACAACAAGAACATAAATTCCAAAACCGCTTTGAAAACTAATCATCTGTTCTAGGATGATTGATTACTCGGTTTTGAACCCTCTATTGTAAGGTTTTGAATCCCTTTGAATTTTCAAAACTCTCGTCAAAGTTTTGGGTCCTAAATAGTGTGAACACGTGCAAACTGGAAGAGTGAATGCCTGTACCCTGAGTTTTCTGTCTAAGGCTAGAGTGTTCGTACAAATCCACATAATCGGACCAGTAACTCTTACCTGGGAACTCTTGGGGTGAGTGTCCACTTATAGGCGAGCATGTCTTCGCGATACACTATGAGGATCTATTTGCTTTGATTCAGCCTTTGTGTTGTTTGTTTGCTTCGTGGTTCAAACAAATGACCATCAACCATGATTTTGGTTGGTAATTGTAACATCCTATTCTTACCCAATGCCATTTCATTTGTTTTCTCTCTGGTTTCCCCTTTTAGAATGCTTCCACGACGCGAAAATCCGGTATCTATTGAAGAGCTGGCAGCTGTCATTACACAGCAAATGACTGCTGCAATCCCGAACATCGTTGCTCAATGTCACCAAGCTCTCAACAACAATAATGCCCTCTGCAACTTCAAGACGTTCAACTCGGCTAAGCCATCAAAGTTTTCTGGGTCTCAAGGAGCGACTGCACTTCTGCAATGGTTCGAGAGTCTAGAAAGTACCTTCAGGCATGTTCAATGCCCAAATGAGCGAAAGGTAGAATTCACATCTAGCGTCTTTGAGAAACGAGCTTTGACATGGTGGAATGGTGTGATGAGAGATAGGGGTGCCGATGTGGCACTGGCTCAAACGTGGGTAGAGCTTCGAGCTCTGATGATGAAGGAATTCTGTCCTCGTCACGAGATCAGGGCCTTGGAAAGGGAATTTGACGATCTTAAGCAAGATAGCGGTGAGCATCGAGCCTACAAGGACCGTTATGAGGAGTTAAGTCTGTTATGCCCAAACATGGTCACGCCTTTGGATAAGGCAATCGAAAAGTACATTGATGGCCTCCCTGACTCAATACAAGACATTGTGACTGGTAGCAACCCTACTACAGTTAGACAGGCCATTGAGCTATCTGCAACCTTGACTGAATCAAAGATCAGGAAAGGTAAACTTTTTCAGAAAGGCGACAAGAAACAAGCAGCTAATGTTCAGGAGGAAACCAAGGAAAGCAAAACCGAACCTTCTAAGAAGCGTAAGGCTTCACAGAATTGTGCGTTTGCTGCTCAACCCAACCAAAACACCCGCAACCAACCAACTCAACCTCCTGCAAGGAAACCTTATGCCGGTACTGCACCGATATGCAACAAATGTATTGCACACCACTTAGCTCACCTACAGTGTCGTATATGTGCATCATGTGGGCGACTCGGTCACCTGGCAAATGCTTGTCGATTTACCCCAAACCAAGGTGGTCCAAACCAACCTCAAGTAAATCCTGCTCAAGCTCGTTGTCCACCAGGTCCTTGCTTCAACTGTGGCGAGATGGGCCATTTCCGAAGAAATTGCCCAAAGATTGCTAATGCGAATCCAGCGCAGGGATGAGCATCGGACCAACTAGGAGACAATGTTGTTTAGAAATAATCAAGCCTTATGTATTATTTTCTTTTGTTGTCAAGGTCCATGAAATAGTTGTTGTTGTTTATAAATAAATCTTTTTATTTTACATTACAATGTACAAATGTGATGGCATGTATAAACAACGTATCCCCTACAATACCGACAATCAAGGAGCCATATTCCTTGAAGAACAGATTTCCCCCCAAAATCTTTCCATTTTATAATCTCTTGCGATTTCTCACAAAAATCCTAAGTACCCGTTTCTTCCAAGGAAACGAAGTACAAGGCGCAAGTTACAACTCTGTACGAATACCCAAAGTACCACTATAAATTCTTAATAGGGTACCTAAGGGAATTTTCGTATATTCAAAAATTATTGTACCTTAATTCAAATATTGCGTTTTCTTGAAAGCGAAATCGAATTTTTGGTAGATCATTCTATCTTTATAGATAGATTCTTGCTAATGTTTAAAGTACCAAATGAAATCCACGGAATGGATTCCTAGTGTGCTTCAAATACATGTACGCAATCAACAAAACAAATTAACAAATTAAAGATCTAGATAAACAATTTTGTGGTTGTGCGACTATGTCTTTATGCATTTTGCGTTTTCTTTTATGCATTTTTGTGTTTTTGTATACTCTGGATATTCGTTATCCAAATCCTCATAGAATCTTTCTTATCTTCATATGAAGGATTCGTAGTAGGATATTCAAAAAGGTACTATCTTAAATCCTTAATGGACTTCTACGTTGTAGTTAAGTCCCTTGGATTATAAAGTACTATTCCAAAGTCTAAGGACATCATGTGTTGATGTAGTTGAATATTCCTCTTGGGTAGTTAAGTTAAATAGATTGGTTCGACAATCTAGTTAAATATATCATGCGTTGATATAGTTAAATAGGCCCTTTGGTGGTCTAGTTAAAGAGATCCTACGTCGATCTAAGTTAAATTGATTGGTTCGACAATCTAGTTAAATATATCATGCGTTGATATAGTTAAATAGGCCCTCTAGTGGTCTAGTTAAAGAGATCCTACGTCGATCTAAGTTAAATAGATTGGTTCGACAATCTAGTTAAATATATCATGCGTTGATATAGTTAAATAGGCCCTCTGGTGGTCTAGTTAAAGAGATCCTTCGTCGATCTAAGTTAAATAGATTGGTTCGACAATCTAGTTAAATATATCATGTGTTTATGTAGTTAAATAGGCCCTCGGGTGGTCTAGTTCAAGAGATTATTCGTTTGATTTTTTCCCCATACGCATTATGAAATGAACTGTGCGGACTGTGAAAGGAATTACGTAATTATGGAGGCCTACATAATTATGGAATTCAGTGCACAGAAACCACAGGAAGTTTTGTCATGTGTTAAGACCTACAGTGACAAGAGTAATGATACGGGAGAAGTCTTGGACTTTAACCGATGTCATTTTATTCTTACACTCCCCAATTCTGATCTCAATCACACACCAAGTTTCCTATGATGAGTCTTCATAAGAAACATTTTTCAGCCCGTAGTTCGAAACTCCATGTTTTGTTACTACAAGGACTTCACCTTGAGGGTTGACATTTTCGCTAAGAATCCTAACATGGCCCAGAGTTTTACTTAAGGGTTCAATGGATTGTCTGAAGGCGAAACCGTCACAGCTGTCTTCACAAGTTTCCTCTAAAACTAAATTTCGGGACGAAATTTCCTAAAGTAGGGGAGACTGTGACACCTGGGTCACTGCGACCATCAAACAAATACCAAACCAATGAAATATTGTATTTCATACTTGGGATTTGTACAAATATGTGTATCATTTGCACATATCGATTATTGTTCGATTTCGGGCTCTAAATCGCTTTCTGGAAGGTTATACGCGCACTGATGCGTAAATATAACCAGTTTAATGCAACGAACACTCCGGAATAGTGAAATAGGCTTAACATACCTTAAATAACCTTTACATAACTTAGAAATAAGTTTTGAGGGGTTCGGTGTGCTAAAATAAACTTTTGGGTCATTTAGGGACTAAAAGTGTCAAAAAGTGCACAAGTTTGCACTTTCACGCATAACTTACGTTCTGAATACATCCGGACATCCAAAAATTTATGTAAGCACTAAAATATTTTATTTTAGTGTTTGGCATGAGAAAAATCCATTCGTTGCGCAATTTGGATAATTTTCGCGCTTATGCGCATTCCGTCGTAATTAAGCAAACATCGCGATCGTACGACCAAACGAACCAACATCCGACATCTTTTTGAGCATGTTTCATGTCCACAATGTTTAGGCATCATTTCAGGGCCTTAAAGTTGGCTTTACGGGCCTTAGAGGTGTCGGGAATGTCCTTAAACACCATCAGGGACTGAAACTGTCAATATGGAAAAGTTGGTTCTGATCAGACAAGGCCAGGCGGACCGCGTAAGTCTTGTGTGTATCCTTACGCGGCCCGCGTCAGACTCCCAGACCAGATTCAATGTTTTTAACAGCTGATTAACAGTCTTTCAACCCCCCAAAGGCCAATGCCACATGTCAATCTCTTGTGGTGGGGGCAAAATGAGTTACCATAACATTTCAACACTTGGACGGCCTAGATTGAAGCACGTTTTTCAAGAAACGATCCTAACGGTCTTGGTTTTCCTATAAATACCCCACCCCCATTTGCTTCAAACTCACTCTTGTAAGTCCTCTTTCATGCTTTTATGCGTTTTTAGCTTGAAAGTCAAACTGCGTTTGACTTTCTGCATTGACCAGTTTATGGTCAATGCGAAGTTCGTTTGAACTTCATAACGTGAGCGTGATCACGATGGTTATTGTCCCTAGTGACTATACCTACTGATTACCACGTTATCTAGGCTCAGTGACGAGTCGTAGTTTCGGCCAAAATGCGTGTTATAGCGTATTTTGTAACCAAACTACTTTTAGGTATCAAAACCGTTTGTTTTGATACCAAACCTGTTTTCTAAACTTAGTTAAGCATGTTTTATCATGCTTAGCTCGTCACTTTTAGTTTAGTGCTTATATAGGGTCGTAAGGTAAGCGATCTAAACAATCGCTTATACTTTCGAACCCGACCCGTTTGGTCGATCATTAGGATCCGACCAAACACATTAGGTGACCATAGTATATAGGGAATAACCTTCCGAGGTTATACCTTATGGTCACGGCGTTTAGTTAGTTGTATGATAGGTAGTTTATATGCCTTAAGTAATGACCAAAATGCCCTTTTTACGCCAAAATTCATATTAAGCATATGTAACATAACTTTTGGTATCTAAACTGATTTGGTAACAATATTAGACATGTTAAGGCATATTTTACTAATCATAGGGCTAGTTAGGCATTCCGAACGCGTTTTACGCGAACGACGCGTTAAAGTAGCATAAGCTACCTAAACGGGTCGTAATGGGTCATAAGCACTTAGGTTAGGTTTCATTGTAGTATGAAGGCCTTGTTAAACCATATTACATGAGTTCCCCTACTCATTTGGTTTACGAGCCTCATTCTATATGATCTTCCGTTATAGGTCCGGTTTATTAATGTAGTTATCTATATTAGGTGTCGTTTGATATCCGTGATCTCTAGCATTGTTTGGTTGTTACTCAAGGATTACTAAGCAATCTCAAGTGAGTACATAGTACATTGTTTTTCATTACATTTTATGCTATGTATGCCCATTGTGTGCGTACTTAGTACATTGCCTTACATCACATGCTATGTATGCCCATTGTGTGCGTACTTAGTACATTGTTTTACATTACATTTTATGCTATGTATGCCCATTGTGTGCGTACTTAGTACATTGTTATACATTACACTTTATGCTATGTATGTCCTTTGTTGAATACTTAGTACATTTGTTATTCATCACATGCTTATATTTTGGATACACATTACATGATTTACATTAGACATGAACATTTTACTTTGGTAGTTTGGTTTGAGTAAGTGATTAAGTAACGAGGCGTGAGTAATATGATACAAGCATGGTGGATACGCCGCTGGTACTTCCTATATATAAGTGTTTGCATGGTATTACATATCGTAGCGTTATTTGAATCATTTCAATTTGAGACATATAACATTTTATACAAATAACATACTTTTCACAAGACATTGTTTTACAAACAACTTATCTTATACAAACTCATTTTTACATGGTTATTCATTTAACCATACATTATTCTCTTATTTATACATATCATCTGAACTTATTGATTTTCAAACGATTTACAAAACAAATCAATTTACAAGGTTCATGACTAAACTTTATTAAACATTTTCTTAAACTTATAAGTCATGAATCCTATTTTCACAAAACCTATGTATCTCAAAGACATTTTTATGCTGACGTACCTATTTTCACATGTGTTTTCAGGAGTCGATGCTTAGGACTTATCGAGACATACTTAGGCGGACCTGTGCCTTAGTGACTTAAAACGAGACAAGAACTAGTTAATTTTTGTTATGTACTCTTTATTTCTTGTTTAAAGACGATGTAACTCTCTTATTTGATTAATAAAACGAAACTTTAATTTCCATGGTTGTGAAACAATTAATTCTGTTACAACACTCCCCGACGTTTCCGCCACGTTTTGTTGTCTCACGTGGTCGGGGTGTGACAGGTCTAAACAATATTCTGCCTATGCTAGTTTCGAGTTTCGGGTGATATACCTAGCGATTCCTTCGAGTCCGAGTGTTTTTCTTAAGTCCAGAAGTGTGTGGGCTATATTCAGTACCTACACATCAAGTACAATCCAAATATGCTAGAACTTAGATCAATCAAGCTTTCTTTCCTTGTTTTTCGGTTAATCGACTAGTTAAGCGATTTCTGTCGAATAGGTGTTGATTAGGGTATCAAAACCCAGAGATTTATAACCATGGCTGCCATATAACACTAGGGTATTCATATGGTGTTCATATTCAGCCCCTAAACTTGTTTAAAACTCCAAAATTCATGGATCAAAAAGGGTTTTCATGGCCTAAACCATGTTTAATCAAGAAACCAAGCTTAAAACCTTAAGGATTTGAGTTAATACCTTTGATTTGTTGAAGTTTCTTGTGAATTCAGCTGATGGTTCTTGAGAGAAACCAGATTTTTGAAAGGATTTTTGTGTTAAAATGAAATAAAAAATGAATATATATATATATTAGGGGGTGGTGGCGGTTTGGGGTGGGCCCCCCTAGGGGCACCTCGTGCTTCGTAAAACGCGCTAAAAGATGATGCTTATCTTCCGGTGAGTGTTTAGGTTCGTTTACGGGTCTCGGACGCGTTCGCGATTTGCGTGAAGGACTCCGTTTCGCGCGTAATTAGTGTCAAAAGACTCGGTTTTAAAAATCATACATAACCGTCTTGAAATCCAAACCCAGTTCCGTTTTAATCATAAAAGACTCGTATTAGAGTGGTTTAAGTGTTTTTAAGCTTGATCGATCGTTCCTTGCACGTTTGATTGCCTTATGTTATGCCTGAAACGAAGGCGTTTCCCTAACCGGGCAGCTGCTTCGATTTGCGTGCCCGATCTCTGACTGGCTTCAAATCTTATGCCACAGTCTATGGCACAAAATTAAGATCTTCCTGGAACTCGGAATCTTAAATAATGCTACAGATAACCTAATAATCAACGTCAAAGGTTTAGTGCGCTGTTAAACGGAAAGCTCCGGTTTAACACGTGTTTAAAGTCTAAGGACACCGACTTCACACCATGGGCCCTTATTAGTGTCATGTCACTTATAACGTGTTCTTGGATTCCTCCGAGACATAACAGATATCATTTAATCAAGCATATAAGTCACACATGTTTTTAGGGTTTTCGCGCAATTAAAGTGTTAAGTGTGCTTTACAGTTTTGGACAGTTTAGGGTGCACCTGGTTTCGTCATGGGTGTCACACCTTTCGAATCATGGAATGGTACTTTATAATCCAAGGGTCTTAACTATCACGTAGAAGACCATTAAGGATTTAAGGTAGTACCTTTTGAATATCCTACTATGAATCCCTCATATGAAGATATGGAAGATTCTACGAGGATTTGATTAATGAAAATTCGGATCACACAAAACATAAAAGAAGACACATAAACACATAAACACATAATCACATAATTGTTTAACTTGATTTTTAATTTGTTAACTTTTCGGACACGGATATTAAAGCATACCAGGATTCCAATTCGTGGATTTCATTTGGCACATTAAACATTTTCAAGAATGTAACTATGAAGATAGGAAGATCTTAATAGGAATTCGGCTTGTCCTTATTGAATTGTAATGCACGTATTAAGGCCTACAAGGAATCCAATCAAGGGCTCTGATTTGAGCGATAAACTTCCACAAGGATCTAATTGTGAAGATAAGAAGATCCTATATGGATTTCAGAATTTGAAAAGTGGGAGACGCTTCGAAACCTTGCACTAGACGTGCTTAAGTCGATACACGAGGTAGAATGCTCATGAAGTTGAGGTGCTAGATATGCCAAGGCGACACATGAAGCAGAATTTGAAGGTTGGGTAATACGAGCAGAATGCTTTTCGAAAACTATGCATGGGGTTCTTTTTAGAAATGTGTTTAATGTTTTTAAAATCCTACATAATACTTTTGACATCATGAAGTAGGTGTATTAGGTAAGTATATTTATAAAATGTTTTAAAATCATGCGAGATAAATTTTGAAATTATGCATAAGGATTTTGAAAATATGGATAATGCTTTTGAAATCATGCACTAGATACATTAAGTAAATATACTGTGTTAAAATCGTTTTCAAACTATATGAAATATTTTGAAATTATGAAGGTCGTTTTTGAAAAATATATACTATGTATGTTGTGATAAAAACTAGAATGTAATGATATGAGTATGAGATCGAAGAATATCCTTAGTTATCTAACCAAGGATTTAAAGTGATTACTCAAAATGTCACATATCTTCTGTACTTCGTTTCTTAGAATGAAACGAGCACTTAGAATTTTCGAGGAAATCATGAGCGATCATATGAACGAGAGAACTACAAATATGGTTCTTTGGTGAAGGTATCGTAGGGGTATGCCATACACCTATGCAACTATATTTGTACATCAGAACTATGAACAACGATTTATTTATAAACAAACCCGATTGTTTTCAGAGTTCAAGAAAAACAAAAGAAACTAAAGCATAAGATTCAGATTATTCAAAGCGGCAGCTTCTTCTAATCAGCCAAATGCTCATCCGTGGGTCAGATTTGCATTGAAAATCTTTGGGCTTTTGTTCCTGAGATAACCCGTCTCGCCATAGGTGCAACAGTTGGATCTGCAACAGTTTTGTTTTGGATAGCAAAACGGCACACAATAACCAGATGTCCCCATCGTCCACAGTGGGTACATTTGAAGCAGGGTATGTGATTCGGATGATGACGGTTGCATCGATTGCACCATGGAGTAGCTCGGCAAAACCTAGCTGTATGACCAATAAATCCACAAATTAGGCATTTGTGGCACTTCACACTGGCATGGTGATGAAGGTTACATTGGTTGCACAAGGGTGCAGTTCCGTTGTAAGGCTTCTTGGCTGGAGGTGCTGCCACCTGGCTAGGTTCTTCTTGATTTGGTGCAACGGCTACGGGATCCTTTAAAGCTTTACGCTTCTTTGACCTTTTCAAAGGCTCGGCTTCTGCTTCCTTTGATGCTTTTTGGGTGGCTTCATTATTGAGACAAGACATGGCGACAGCTAATTCAGCAGTCTTCAGGATTACTTCGCCTATTCGCTGGGCAAATTTGGTAGTCTGCTCGGACATTTGAGTGTCACTGCGATGAAGAGACATTCTAGAGGAAATGAAAGACATAGGAGGAAACAAGTGAAATGTTATCAGATAATCAAAACAGAATGACAACGCATAGATATTGCGATCATTTGTTTATTACCTAAGGCAAACAAATGAGACGGTGACTAATCAAAGTAAGCGGGTCATATTAATGTATCGCGAAGACATGCTTTAGCCTATAAGTGGACACTCACCCCAAGAGTTCCCAGGTAAGAGTGACTGGTCCGATTATGTGGATTTGTACGAACACTCTAGCCTTAGATAAAAAACTTAGAGTACAGGCATCCACCCTTCCAGATTGCACGTGTTCACATTATAAGACCCAACTTTGATGAGATTTTGAAAACTTTGAAGGTTCAAAACCTTATAATAAATCATCCTAGAACAGATGATTGGTTTTCAAAGGAGATTTGAAATTTATGTTCTTGTTGTGGTTCTCACCTAAGGATAAGTGACGGTATTGTTTTAAGAACTAAACACAAGAATCTTGTGTTAGGGTCCTAGGAAGGTTATAGACTAGGTCAAAGCATTACTAATAACCTAATTCCCTATAACCATTAGCTCTGATACCAAGTTTTCTCTCACACCCCGACCACGTAAAACAACAAATCACGGCGGAATTGTCAGGGAGCGTTGTAACAGAATCATTGTTTCATAACACACGGAAATTTGAAGTTTCGGTTTATTAAATATTAAACATTTACATTGTCTTGAAATCTAAACAAACAAGTTGAACATAGTCTATCATTGTTATTAAGTAGTCACTAAGGCCTCGTCCAGTCCTATGTGAGCATGCATCCTAGCAATCAACATCATTCAACAACTGTCACACCCTCAAAATACCACATGCGGTAACCCCCGCTAGGCGTGTGACGTACCAGGATCTAGCCACCAATCACATTGAACTAACTATAATATGTTTAACAAAGTTCCATTCATTAAATAAAACATTCATAAAATATAATCCAAGTTAAATAGTGACAGCGGAAGCAAATAACAATACATTGTTTAAATGTTTCAAAACCCACTGTATATGAATTCAGTAAACAAGACACGCGTAATCAAGCACTGCGACCCCTGATTACTCCAGCCATCCAGATAGCAAGTTCCCATCCAAAGTACCTAACGATATGCGAGCATGCAACAAGTGTGTCAGACAATCCTGGTGAGTTCATAGTTTTACAAAAACGTTGGTTACCAAATGTTTAGTTTAATCCATTGAATTTAATGTTGATAATATCCCGAATACAAGACGGCTCCTGATTTACATTGCCCTTTCTCCAATGCTCCTATCAAAGCATTGGTCATGACTAGGTCATTAGTTCACACCCGTCCTCTCAGGTACGGGGTGAGGGTGCCAAACCTAAGTAGCGCTACCAACTAATACCTTGTTACCTCTCAGGTAACCAAACAACACGGAGGGACTTTAATGGTGATAGGATGAGTATATTATCCAACATTCCAGATTTACCCAAAAGACATATTCCTCGCAGGAATACCCATGATTTACCCAAAGCCAATCCCCCTCAGGGATACCCAAAGACTGTCCCAACCACCGGGACGCATGCTCAAGAGGAATGAACTCACCTTGATTTGATCGGTATGTTTTAATTACCCGTCTCGTTGGTGAACCCAAAACCCTACCGTGGTTACCGAACAATATCAGTTTCGTAATCGTTCAAGTCATATAGTTAACACATTTTGCATTCATCAACAAGAGCATTGTATGACATATATCAACTACCCAAATCACGCACGAGTACACATCCCACATAACACTTAACAGAGGAATGTCTAGATCACAATGCAAATCAGATTTCATATCTCTAGAATGTCTCATTATCATGCATCAGTTGATAATCACAAGTATTCAACAACACATGCAATACACTGAACACTTTTGCACCTAGTGCCCCCTCTGCGAAACACCCGACGACAAATAACCCCATCATTCGTCGAAACAATCCTGACGAAACATTACCTCTTTCGTCAGCCACATGTGTGACAAAACATCACATGTTTTGTCCGCTACATGTGTGACGAAACCCCACATGTTTCATCGGTGACAGTTACAGAAACATCAGTTGCACATATTAATCATGAACTATGGATTAAACGAAGGTTATTACATATAATCTAACAACCCTAATACGAACCATCATCATAACAGTTTCCAATCATTGAATCACAATACACAGATTTCACATAACTCTTAATCATATCCAAAACTACAATTCCAAGCCAAAACTCTGATGCTCTATTCACATGTAAATCAAACTACTAATCTTCGATACTCAATCGACATTAACATTATACTCAAATCATTGATCATCGTCATGCACCATACTGGTTTACATTATCATTAACAGACCCACATAAGTCATACAAAACAATCTCAAATCATAGCACATCATTAACAGAAGGACACTAACTGTATCAAAGGATTCAGATTAATTGAGATGGAAAGAGTGTCTCGAGAGTTTCTACTGCCGTCGCACCAGGAAGGAGGAAAGGAAAGGACCTTAGGGTTTTTTTGTGATTAGGTAACTGACAACAAGAGTTTATATCTACTTAAAGGATTGGGCCGCGAATCTTACTGGGCCGAGGCTCTCTTACGGCGGAAGACCATTCCCGACAAAAGATCTATCTTTCGTCAAGATTGCATGTGGCAAAACTCCTAACTTTCGCCAGGACGGACTTGTGATGACGAGTCTTGTTTAACAAAACATTATAACAACCAAACGTTCTCATGTATTAAAGCAACCAAACATTACACCTTGACATAAGCAAACAAGCATTACACATAAGCATCGATCACTCACATAATTACAGTTGACAGTACACGAATCAAATTGTAAAACACGGTTATGAAATCAGTGATGTGCATGGGAAGGACCTTGAAATCTCGGATGGTCACATCATCCCCAACTTGAAAGAAATTTCGTCCCGAAATTTGACAAGTAATCCAAAACAGCAAGACGTTAACTCAGGATGACTGTGGATTTTCCGCGGGTACCACAACAACACTTGCAACATATGTAAAAACAAAGTCAGCAAAGAAATGTTGGCGAGTACATAGGTTTATGAGAGTGTTGGATTCATGGCTAGTTTACATCTTGCAATACCTAATTAAAAACCCTGTTGTGAAAAAGTGTATAGTATTGCAACATAATTAACCAACTCAAATCAAGTTAGTTATAATTTGTAAAACTCGTAGCCATGATTCTTAACCCCAAAATATTTATTTAATCAAATAAAATTGTAAAACATCTCGTAAAAACTCGTTAATAAAACTCGTATGGTTTATATTATTTAGAAAACATCGTTGTGTGACATCATTTCAAAATCGTTTACCCAAGTGAACTAAATAACGCCACGGTATGTAATATGATGAAAACTGTTGATGCACTGATGTCTGTTAACTTCGTCTTTAATGAGTCTTGTATTGTATTATTGTATAGATCAAGGCACGGAAATCGTGAAACAGTATTGTAGGGTAATTTCGCATGAAATGATCTAAATGTCATTTCAAGCGAAACTAGATGTTTCATACGGAATTACTTAATTCCGCACAGAATTACTGATTTCGTGTAAACAGGTAATTCCGCTTCAGTCAGTTCATGCGGAATTAGCAACCCTATAAATACTGAACATGTTTGATCATTTGGAACGAAATTAGCAGTGTGTGTTTGAG
>JARYGA010017018.1:0-29432 GCA_030545235.1 Helianthus tuberosus | reverse complement strand
TACTCTTTGTTTCCTGTTTTAAGACAATGTAACTCTCTTGTTTGATAAATAAAACGTAACTTTAATTTCCATGGTTGTGGAACAATTAATTCTGTTACAACACTCCCCGACGTTTCCGCCACATTTTGTTGTTTTACGTGGTCGGGGTGTGACAATTTCCTCCTCATCGGGCATTTTGGTATAGTTGTGTCTCAAAGGTGGCGGACACTACTTATACCCAACTCCTTTCCCATTTCCCTTCAGTTGTTGAACGTCAATGATGTGATCAAGTATATATCGAGAGTTTGAGTAACTCTCCAATTTGAGCTTTATCGCATCATGCTCACATTTAGCCATGGCTAGCTCTTTCTTGGTTGCCTCAATGATATTAATATAGTTATTAATACCAGTTTGTTTATTAAAAACCGTTTTTGATAACTCAGAGATGCTTTGCTTGAGTGTTTCAATTACCAATTTAAAATCCTTTTCATTGCGAGCTAAGGCCATGTTTGTCTCTTTGCATTTTGACAGTTCAATAACTAAACTTTGATTGTGACTATGAATCGTTTCAGATTCATGTTTTAATTTAGCACATTCATGTTTCATATCAGCACAATCACTACATATGCTAGGAGTTTCAGATTTTACCTGACTTGTAGAAGCTGCAACATTATCCGTAGTGTCATTCTGGCAAGAGAAAGATCCATCTTCAGATAAGAACTTCTCCATCTCATTCGATGCAGCAGCAGCTTTCTTGATCAAGTCAGATTTTTGACATTTCATCTCCTTGGCATCATTCGACAAACTATCAGCTTCAGAATCCATTCTCTCCTTCACGTCCGATTCTGAACTGTAATCACTCACACCTAAGCCATCTTCATCAGTACAGCCACTATATCCTGAACTGTCATCATTTCCTGAAGATTCACCATTATTGACATTCTTGACAATTTCAGCATAAAGCGAAGTTCCTCCTTGATCTCCACCTCCACATTGTACTGACCAGTCACACCCTTCATCAGTTTGATTTAAGTTGGACGTGGATGTACTTGTTTTATTTCTGAAAGGATTTTGGTGCCTTTTTGAGGTTGGGCTTGAGGTGTAACAAATAGAGGTTGAAGTGGAGTAGCAACCTGTGGTTTTGGAAACCAGGCACTTGGATCGAATTGGGGTTGAGGTGTCGTTGGTAGAATACCGAAGTAGGTACTTGGATCTAATCGGGGTTGAGGAGTAGCAACCTGTGGTTTAGGAAACCAGGCACTTGGATCGAATTGGGGCCGAGATGTGGAAACTTGAGGTTGAGGGAACCGGGCACTCGGATCGAATTGGGGTAGGAAGGGATTTACATCTGACACTTGAAAAAGGTTTGTATTCGAAATTGAATTGTTGTTTACAAATAATAGAAACAGGCCCAAATCTCACGAACACAAATAAGTTTCAAAGGCCCAAATGAAATCCACGAAAGATTGAGATATTTCGTGAAGTTTAAAAGATTGTTAAAACCAAGCCCACTAAAAATAACTAGGAACCTAAGCCCAATTACTCACCCACGAAAAAATGAACCAATGTTTTGTCCTAATACTTTTGTGAGGCCCAAAAACAACAAATGAATGTTGGGCCAGTTGAAAGTTCACGAAAAATATAATGTGTTTTGTGAAAGATATTGGTCCACAAAAGAAATGCCTTTCACAAATCAAACTTGTTTCAGCCCACTAAAGATATGAAATGGAATGGGACTTTCGTGAATAGTCCTGTTGAAATTGTTGACTTTAATTGAGTAGATAAGATTTTCTTTTTCAACACCCTTATCTTGTGTCAGAGACAGAACTAAATTTTTCAACATAAACCAAAATTTTCAAACAACATCATTTGAATGTCAAGATTTTCAAACAACATCATTTGAATGTCAAGATTTTCAAACAAATAATATTTAACTCTTTCAATAATTCATAACACAATAGAACCCCAGAAAACTTGAAGGACACTTGAAGAACACTATGATGATTCGATGAACTATATGAGTTTTCCGGCCAAAAGTTTACCGGAAAAATTTGCCGAAGACAAATTTTAACATCTAAACTCAAAACAACTTGTACCTATGATAATCTCAAACCCTTTTAAACAAGTTTTAAGCAAAACAACGCCAAACAAACATCAGATTTTCGAGCTTTAAAACATAATTTTTTTAAGAAACACAAATGGGTTTTGGATTTTTAACCAAGAAAAACTTAAAAACCCACTCGAAAATCACACCGGTAACTCAGTTTTCAATAAGAAATCGCGCCTTACGCTCTGATACCACTTGTAGGTCCCGATACGGAGCGTCGGACAACTACGAGATCTTGTTTCGAATACCGTAACAGTGCAGAATCCACGTTACGATAAAAACCGAGCGGGAGATAAACACAACACAAAGATTCAACGTTTAAACGGTTGTGTATTGATTCAACGGAGTTTATTATACAAGATGATACAAGAAATAAACACAATAAACTCTATCAAATACTCATTGTTCTCTCTCTTGACTAAACTGTTAACATATCATTCAATATATATTGAACCTCGACAAACCATCTATACGACGAAGATTATATGTGACGAAGATTGATTCTTCGTCACACACTCATAACGACGAAGGATAGGGTTCGCCAAGCATGATTACAACGAAGAATGGGATCTTCGTAATATATGGTAGAATTCACGTTGCCTAGATGCAATACATGTATTTATAAGTAACACATGACATCATCATGACATCAACATGGTGATGTCATGGTGATGTGGCATCGGGAAGGTTCGCGGCTCTTCATGCTTCATGTGTCGATCTCTGGAGCACACGACGGAGGAATGTCGCGACGTCGTTATTGAGCCGAACCTAACCGAGTCGAACCGAACCGAGCCGCATCCACATAAAGTGTATCAACAATAGAAGCAGCCTTGGGATAGCCTTAAGAAGAGACAGTCAATTGATGTATCTCCCCCTTGACTTGTATCCCTTGTACTTACAACACCTTCCTTTTGTATGGAAGTGTGAGGAGTTTGGCTTGGTGGAGATGTTTGCATATGTTGTAAGAAAGTAACAACAGATGTTTGTGTTTGTTGCTTTTGTGATGCAACTGGGATCATTGTCATCTCAACCCCTAGAGATATATTTTTTGTGGTTTTTCTTTTGGATTTGGTGATGGGAATAAAAGAGGTTTGTGTGGAAATGTCTGGTGTGGGTTCCACAGTGCTTGGATTTGCACTATGGTCAGAAGGAGTAATGGGCTCAGCAACAGATGTTGTAACATCTGATGCTTGATTTTCTAAAACATTTTTATTTACAACATTTTCATGGCTTTCAGCCATCATGTGAGTAAATGTTTCATTAGATAAACTATTCCTTTATGCTGCTTCACCTTTTTCAAAACTTTCTTTTCTTAAAACATTTTGCAGGTAAAGGCTCAATAGCCTTGGACAGATTAAGAAAGGATTGCTGAAACCTCTCTTGATTGCCCTCAGATTTTCTACTAAGTCAAAAAAACAGTGTCTGGGATAGCTTGTGGTTTAAATTTCTTAAAATAGCAAATCCCAGATACGGGGTTTTCAGGGGTATTTCATTAAAAGCGGTGGTTTTAGGAGAGAGACAAACCAGGAGAGTATGGAAAAAGAATTTCATTTCAGGTGGGAACTTTGGTTTTAAAAGTGATGCTTCCACAAACTGATCTTCATAGCCCCTTTCTATGAATTCAACATGTAATTCATTTTTGGGGAATGTTTCCATACATGTCGCATCCTCTAGTTGGAACATGCTAGAGATGGATGGTGTAGTGATTTCCACATGTTCTTTATCTACAGTAGAGGTGATGAGAAAGGGCTTTTTGTTCTGTAGAGATAATTTTGCATTTGCCCAAAATTATCTTAGGGTGGATATGTGGATGGGGGCGTCTTCGGTGAGTATGTAAAGATATTTTGAGGAATTTATGATGTTAATGATGGGATGGAAGTCCGTATTCTTGCTATGCTGTACAAGATACGGCTGGTAGTTATGTGGGGTTTTGATTTCGAGATTCATGATGAACTGTTGTTCAAATCTTTTTAAAAATCCTTTATTCAGAAATCTTTTGATCGAAACAGAGTTTGATGGAAGCAATTTCGTTGTTTTTATCTCTTGAATTGCTTTGATGAATTTCAATAATTGAGGATAGAGGTAAACTCTATATTCTCATGGGTTTTTATAGGGTTAATGGAACAGGGATGCCAACACATACAATGGTTACCTTTTTATCCACGTGGTTAGTTGCTATTTGGCATTGCTAACCTCTGTTCTGAAAGTGGGTCCTCCAAGGAAACCCTCTGATGAAGTTATCAAAGATCTGTTTTTTCAAAAATATCTGGTGAAACCTCTGTTGGGCTCAACAGACTTTAGAATAACTTGATTAGTGTTTTGAAACCTCTATTTGACTCTTGGTCAACAGAGTTTTGAAAAGCCTCTATTTGGAACCTTTGTTGGGTTCAACAGAGTTTTGAAGAAAACTGTGGTTTTTGAAAAAGAACAGTGGTTCTTTTTACTTGAACAGTCGTTATTACACATGAATAGACTTTTAAACAAGTCCAACATTTTTATAACTCCTTTGAACAGAGTTTTTTTCTGTTGATTTTGTCAATCTTTACTGGGTTTTACAACAAGATTTTGAGTTTTTTCTGATTTTTTTTTACATAAAATAAAAGAAGATATAGATAATTTTGGGTTTTGTCATAAATATTTTTTTTTCATTTATTGGATAGAAGGATACTTGTGCAAGTAACCTCTGTTGGCACTTTAATTTGCCATTAGTGGATTCCTACAGATGGTGGTAAATGGCTCAACGTTGCAGATGATCCAAAGCATTTTTTACCTTGGATTTGGTGTTATCAATCACTGCAGTTGCTTATTGGGATTGGTCTTTGGTCACTAGGAGTTTTTATACAATCTCTAACAATTTTTTTTGACTCTCTACAAGTGCCTGCACACTTGGGTCAATAGAAAGTTGGCTATTCCCAACAGGATGTTGAAACCCATAAGGATGTACACTTACCCTTTGCTTTTGAGGCTGTGGTACAGGTTCTATATACCTGTAAGGCAGTCTACTGCAGGTTGACTGTCCATAACCTTTAGGTAAAGCATTTTGTGACACAACAGATGTTTGACCTAATCTCTGTGCAGATGAATGGTTTGACTTTTGAGGATAAACAATTTGGTTAGGCTTAACTCTTTTAGGGATAAATTGGGTATTCCTGTTAGTAGGCCTTTTTGATGTTCATTTTCTTTTTAGACTTGTTCAATTTTACATCAAATGGCTTGTGAAAAGAACATTGCTAAGTCAAATGGTAGAGTTTTCCACAAATAGTACACCCATTGTTTGTTCTGTTAATATCATATACTTTTAATTTAAGGCAATCTTTTGTCATATGATTTGTTCTTCTACATAAATCACATTTCAGTGTTGATTCCTTATCTTTCTTCTTGCCCTTATCTCTCTTTTGATAAATAGATGTTTTATTATCTGTTTGAGAGTTGGCAAGAGGAATGAGTTGTATCCTAGGTGGGTCAATGCCATTTGGGTTTGTAACATCAATGGGTTTGAATTTTTTCTTAACATCACATTCATCTGTCCATGTAGGTTTTAGCTCCTACCTAAGTGTTTCAGCTTGAATGGAACTCGGTGTTTTTTCAAGAATTATTTTCTTCCCACTAGGTTTAGTGATTTTTATTTCTTCCCCTGTTGATGTGGTTGGTATAATCTTAACCATTTCAGAATTAATGGAAGCTTTGGTTTCTTTTTCTTGGTCATGTTTCCTAAAGCCAACCCCAAACGTCACATTGCTCTTAATATGTTTATCCAGAAGCATCTCATAATCATGACAAGATTCTACCCATTTTTCACAGGTGATCTGTGTGGATTCCAACTCCTTTTTATATTTTTTGATATTTTTCAATTGTTGATTGAAGTTGGTCCTTGGTTACAGATGCTTCATGTTTAAGGCTACTTAGTTCAACGTCTTTTTCAGCTATTCTTGTTTTAAAATCCTTTTTTAATTTTTTAAGAATGAGTTCACCGATTTATACATTTTCCCTCAAGTTTTCATTTACCTCTTTTATGTTAGCTAGCAAAGGCTATAATGCACTTTTCTTAACACAACTCATTTAGAGTTTGAGGAGGTACCTTTGAGGCAGCCAATGCAACTTGATCAGCACTATGAACATCGGTGGGACTTTTGGGATTATTACCATCCATCCTTCCTTCACACTCCTGGTCAGCTACAAGTATTTGACTTGAGCTTTCAGAAGGCTTTCCAACAATCTCTTTACTACCAGCAGTTTGAACTGGATCTGCTTCACCTGAAATATGCTCAATGGCTATAAAACAAAAGTTTGCATGTTCCTCATTAGCATTTGCTATCAAAGCAAAGTTTTCATCTGTTAAATTCCCTGGTAAGCTACTCCAGTCAACATAGCCCTGAGTAAAGAGACTCTATTGGCTAAGCTCTGCTGTTGTAGGAGCTGGTGTAGCTTGAGATGCTTGAACGTGTGCCATTAGCATTTGGACATACTGAACCTGAGGAAATTGGGGTGTATGAACATAGTGATAGGTACATTAGTCGTGGTTTGTGCAAAATGAGCTGTGTTTTGCACATTTGGTCCAGGGGAATTTTGGGAATAAATCTGTTACTGTGCATTTGGTTGAGATCTTTGACTAGGATATGCTGTCATTGGTGTAGAGTTGTTTGATTGACTCGTACACTCCCTAGCAAGGTGTCCCAATCTATTACACTTAAAGAATTTAATATTTGATTTATCCAACCCCACTTTAGACCTCTCATTTAATACTGGATAAGTCCTCCTAGTCCTTTTATAAAAATTGTTAGCTCTAAGACTGAGAAGGGCTACCTGATACAATATGTCCATCACCTCTAGGTTAGTTGGGTCTATATGCTTAACATCATCGAGTACAAATGATAGATTATCGGTGGCATGAGCTTCATCACTTGCTGCAAAAGCATAACTCGTGGAATGTTGATCATAGTTGATACCTGTTGATATATCAATAAAGTCATCATAATTCTAATCATTTCTCATCCAAGATAATGAGTTTTCCTGACCCAAAAGTGCTGTGTTACCAAAATTGTAAGTGTTAGAAACTTTTGTAGTTTCCTATAGTTTTTTCTTTCGGACAAGCTCCCCCTCAAAGGTTAGGAGCTTTCCATGTAACTCGGTCAGACTTGTGTCCTTGAAATCAGGGGATGTCCTCATCACTATAGCTACAGTGTCCCATTTTTCAAGTAGTGATCTTAGAAATCGGTGATTTAAAGTGGCTTTTGAAAATTCTTGATTGACCAACTTTAGTTCACTAATTAAACAAGAAAAACATTGAAACTATTGTGTTAGGGTCTCCTCTTTGACATGTGTGAAGGTTTCATATTGTTGGTTTAGGATTTCTCGAGTGTCCTCGATAACCTCCTCTGTGTAACACCCCAACCGTATAACAACAACCCACGGCGGAAACGTCGGGGAGTCACGTTACAGGAATTGTTTCAAACACATGGTATACAAGGTTTTGTTTTATTGAATTAATAAATTACATTGTCTTTGGATAACACAAGCAAAATACAAACATTTGTCTGTAAGTTTTTAAGTAAACTAAGGCCCGAGTCTATCCTATGTGTATCATGCTTTCATAATCGTCACACATTAGCACCTGAAACATATGTGAAAAAGACGGTCAACAATGAATGCTGAGAAACATAGGTTTTGTGTGTATCAAATTCATGGCTTTGTATTTATTATTGCAACACCTCGTCCGACTACGAGAGTCGATAAGTGAGAGTTTTTAACCAAACTTATATTGAATGTGTTTGGTATTGCAATACTTTTAACCAACTATAAAAGTTGGTATATGTAAGAAAACTTGTAGCCATGAATCTTGACAAAAGCGTTTCTTTTGTAAAACCGTATACGAAATCGATTTAAAAGAAAACTTTGTATGGTTTATATATCTTTAATTGAAAACCATTCGTGAATTGTTTAAAACCATTTGTCATTATTTGAAGTTATTTGGATAACGCTACGATGAGTAATACAATAAGAGCATTTATATATAGGAAGTACGAGCGGCGTATCCACCATGCTCTTATCATATTACACTTGTCTCGTTATCTAAATCAATTGCTATGTATAAACCAATCGTCCGTGTAATAAATCAATCGTCCGTGTTATGTATAAACCATTAGTCCGGGTTATGTATAAACCAATCGTCCTTGTTTTGTATAAACCATTAGTCCGTGTTATGTATAAACCAATCGTCCTTGTTTTGTATAAACCAATCGTCCGTGTTTTAATTTTGTAAACTGTGGTCATTTTGGTGAATATATTCAAGCCTGTGTTGACTCGTCTCGATTAACAGACCACCAAAGGGTCTGTCAAATTGTGTTTCACAATTTCTGTCATTCCCCAAACGTCCCCACAAACACCAGAAATTTGGTAACGGGATTGTCAGTCCTATGGTACTATAACATACTATTGGTCGGCTTAGGAAAAGTTAATGAATGTCATTCGTGTCATGGATAACGCATCAACAAGTTTCCCACATTATTGAAAACATATTATTATATATAAACCATATACTTGTTTTGAAAACTTGAAAATAATTTAGCACATATGAATCACCCCAAAACATTTAGAAAACGTAAAAGAGGCGAGCTATGTACTTACTTGGATTGCGTAGATTTCTTTGTTCAATTTTATAAGCAAAGCTCAAGTGTTCAAGTGTTTCCTAATATGTCAGATAACTAATTTAGTGTATAATGTGACTTAATCGGAGAAGCGAATAGAATAAGGTTTATAAACCAAACAAGTGAAGGATCTCGTGTAATATGGTTTGTTAAACCTTAAATTCTGATTGGAAAGGGTTTCTAGGTGTTTTGACCAATTACGACTTGTTAAAGTGGTTAACGCCACTTTAACGGATTGTATGCGTAACTATGGGTTCAGACGGTCGAATGGGTCCTATGACGAGTCTAACATGTCAAAACAAGTTTAATAATGTTGTGTGATCAGTTTAGATGTCAAAACAATGATCTTATGTGTTTAAAACTATTTTTGTGCCAAAAGGGCATATTTGGCATTTTAATAATATATAAAGTTGACTCGTCATGTGACTAACCAAACGACATGACCATGTGATATAACCTCAGAGGGTTATTCCCTATATTACTATGGTCATATGAATGGGCTTGGTCGGATCCTAAGGTTGACCAAACGGGTCAGATTCGAAAGTTAAAGCGGTAGACAAACCGCTCGACTTTCGACTAAGGAATAAGTACTAAACTAGAAATGATGAGTTAGACATGTTAGAACATGTCTAATAATGTTATAAAACTGATTTCGTGTCAAAACTTTAAGTTTTAATACCCGAAAACAGTTCCGTTGTAAAATGAATTTTATGCATTTTTTACTTTTATTTCGTAAAAGTTTGACTTGCCATTTAGCCTACTAAACATGATGATCCAAGGGTGTAATCGCGAGGGATTAACACCTTCATTATTACGATCACATTGAAAAGTTCAATTTGAACTTTGACTTGACCAAAATGGTCAGAACCGAAAGTCAAAGAAAAGTCAATTTGTTTGACTTTTGGCTCATAATTAGCCAAAATATTGAAAAAGACTAAGGAAGAACATTTACTTGTGTTCAAGGGAAGCTTATAACTTCTGTAGGAGGCTTTCAATTACTGGAAACAAGATCCAAGATAAGAGAGAAAGAAGAATGAAGGTGCACGTTTGAAATGAGCTTGATCAAGGCTATTTATAGTGATCAAAGGATCACCAAATCAAGTCAAGTGTCCAATGAGGTGTTAAGAACTCATGAATGTCATCACACATATCCAAAGGAGGTGAATTGGTGGCAAATTCGCGAGCTTGGAGGGCAAGAGAGGCAGCTGGAAGGACAATTGCCAATTATGCTGAACTGTGTCCTGCTTACGGACAGTAAGGATGGGGTCTTACGGTCCGTAAGACCCTCTGAAGCATAACAGTTTTGTTTGTTGGCAGTTTTGTCCCTTTGATTTGTATTATCGTGTTTTTGTCATTTTTAACCACCTTTACCTAATATTTAGGTTATATAAAGGTGTTAAGGAATGTGTAACTCAGATTTTGTTTTGGAAGTGTTATGAATATCGTTTCGCTCGATCATACGATTACGTGTTTCATTAAAAAATATAAAATTTCATTAAATACGAAAAGTGTTTCAACCTACAAGTGCTCTAACTTCATTAGACACTTAGGTTTACATTTGTTTTTCGTACAAGTATCTCATCTTGAATTTCATTTTTGGTTCTTGTATTCGTTTGCTTTCTTTGTTTATGTTTGAATGGGTCTAGCCATGTGTTCTTATAAAAGTGGTTTTATCTTAATGGGTTGGATCCATGTTTAAAGTTTACTTTTATTGTGTCATGGTGTGCTTGATAACCTAGTTGACCAAGTAACTTGTCTGGGTTATGCCTGATAACATATATGACCAAGTAACTTGTCTGGGTTATGTCACACCCCGACCGTGTAAAACAACAAACCGCGGTGGAAACGTCGGGGAGTGTCGTAACAGAATCATTGTTTCATAACACATGCAAATTGAAGTTTTGTTTTATTAAATTGAAAGAGGTTACAATGTCTTATAAACAAAGAAAACATAACTTAATTAACTAGTCTTGCATCTTTTATTTTCACTAAGGCCCTCGTCCAATCCTATGTTTGCATCATGATCATTTAATAACAACACATGAAACACATGCGAAAATAGGTACATCAGCATAAAAATGCCTGTGAGATACGTAGGTTTTATTTAAATAGGATTCATGACTTGTAAGTTTAAAGAAAAAAGTTTAACAAAAATAGTCATGAACCTTAAAATATTTTCTTTTAGAAATCATACGAAAATTGATAAGAAAACAGATGATATAAAAGAATAATGCATGATTAAATAAATAATCAAGTAAAACATTAGTTTGTATAAAATATGCTGTTTGTAAAACAATGTTTTGTAAAGATATGATAATTATGTAAAATGTAATATGTCAAAATTCAAATGGTTTAAATAACGCTACGATATGTAATATCATAAAAGCACTTAAATATAGGAAGTACCAACGGCGTATCCACCATGCTTTTATCATATTGCACACGCCTCATTATTTAAATCACTTACCCAAACAAACCACCAATGTAAAAATGTTCATGTATAATCAATTTATACTTTGGTTTTGTAAGAAAATAACATATCAACTATGTTTTGGTTTGAAAATAACATATCAACTATGTTTTGGTTTGAAAATAACATATCAACTATGTTTTAGTAAATAATAAGGTCAATTAAAATATATGTTGGTTTTGTACATAGTATATCAAATTATACTTTGGTAAATAATATCACATATGGGAGCATATCAAACTATACTTTGGTAGTATAACGAAATATAGAAAAGAAAATGTGATTTGGCATTCATTCAAACCTTAGTGCATCAAACTACACCTTAGATGTGACACCTGGGTCACTGCGACCATCAAACAAATACCAAGCCAATGAAATATTGTATTTCATACTTGGGATCTGTATAAATATGTGTATCTTTTGCACATAACAACTTTTGTTCGATTTCAAGCTTTAAAACGCTTTCTGGAAGGTTATACGCGCACTGATGCGTAAATATAACCAGTTTAATGCAAAGAACACTCCGGAATAGTGAAATAGGCTTAACATACCTTAAATAACCTTTACATAACTTAGAAATAAGTTTCGAAGGCTTTGGTATGGCAAAATCAAGTTAAATCGCTTACAGGGACTAAAGTTGACAAACTATGAAAGTATGCCAATTTGAACTGTAACAGACATTCTGGAACATGGCCATAAGTTAAACATACCATAAATATCCTTTACATAGCTTAGAAATAGGCTTTGAGGGGTTCGGTGTGCTAAAATAAACTTTTGGGTCATTCAGGGACTAAAAGTGTCAAAAAGTGCACAAGTTTGCACTTTCGCGCATAACTTACGTTCTGAATACATCCGGACATCCAAAAATTTATGTAAGCACTAAAATATTTTATTTTAGTGTTTGGCATAAGAAAAATCCATTCGTCGCGCAATTTGGATCGTTTTTCGCGCTTATGCGCATTCCGTCGTAATTAAGCGAACATCGCGATCGTACGACCAAACGAACCGACACCTGGCATATTTTTGAGCATGTTTCATGCCCACAATGTTTAGGCATCATTTTAGGGCCTTAAAGTTGGCTTGACAGGCCTTAGAAGTGTCGGAAATGAGCTTAAACAACAACAGGGACTGAAACTGTCAATATGTCAAAGTTGTTTTCTGATCAGAAGAGCCAGGCGGCCCGCGTAAGCCTTGTGTGATCCTTAAGCGGCCCGTGTCAGCTTCCCAGATCAGATAAACTTGTTTAAACAGCTGTTAACAGCTGTTATGCACCCAAAACTCAATTCCACTTGCCCTTTCCAGATCATGAGGGGCCATTTTGAGTTACCATAGGGTTGCAACAAATGTAAGGTTGAGATTGAAGCACGGTTTCCAAGAAACGATCCTAACGGTGGTCCATTTACTATAAATACCCACCTTAGTTTTCACTTCTTCCTCACAAATCTGATCAAAAGTGCTCTAAGTTGAAGCCCTTACTTCATACCTGAGTTATTTGGATCGAGATTAGCTTGCGAGGACCCGTTGTAAGTGTTCCTTCGTTCTTTTATGCGTTTTAGCGTTAAAAGTTAAACTTTGTTTGACTTTCTGCGTTGACCAGTTTATGGTCAATGCGAAGTTCGTTTGAACTTCATAACGTGAGCGTAATCACGATGGTCATAGTCCCTAATGACTATACCTACTGATTACCACGTTATCTAGGCTCAGTGACGAGTCGTAGTTTCGGCCAAAATGCGCATTCGTGCGTATTTTGTAACCAAACTGTTTTCTAAACTTAGTTAAGCATGTTTTAACATGCTTAGCTCGTCACTTTTAGTTTAGTGCTTATATAGGGTCGTAAGGTAAGCGATCTAGACAATCGCTTATACTTTCGAACCCGACCCGTTTGGTCGATCATTAGCATCCGACCAAACACATTAGGTGACCATAGTATATAGGGAATAATCTCTCGAGGTTATACCTTATGGTCACGACGTTTAGTTAGTTGTATGATAGGTAGTTTATATGCCTTAGGTAAATTACCAAAATACCCTTTTTACGCCAGAATTCATTTTAAGCATATGTAACATAACTTTTGGTATCTAAACTAATTTGGCAACAATATTAGACATGTTAAGGCATATTTTACTTGTCATAGGACTAGTTAGGCGGTCCAAACGCGTTTCACGCGAACGACGCGTTATAGTAGCATAAGCTACCTAAACGGGTCGTAATGGGTCGTAAGCACTTAGGATAGGTTTCATTTTAGTATGTAGGCTTTGTTAAACCATATTACACGAGTCTCCATACTCGTTTGATTTACGAACCCTCATTCTATCCAATCCTCCGATTTAGGTCCGGTATATTAACATAGTTACCTATATTAGGTGCCGTTTGATATCTGTGATCTCTAGCATTGTTTGGTTGTTACTCAAGGACTACTAAGCAATCTCAAGTGAGTACATAGACTCCTCTTTTACCGTTTTCAAACTGTTTTGGGGTGAAACACATGTGCCTACTTGTTACTTTCATGCTTTCCATGTTTTCACATCATATACTTGCTATGTTCATTAGTACATTTATAGTACATGATTTTATTACATTTTATGCTATGTATGTCCATTGTGTGCATACTTAGTACATCATTTTACATTACATTTCATGCTATGTATGTCCATTGTGTGCATACTTAGTACATTGTTTCACATTTCTGCTATGTATGTTTACTTAGCACACTAGACATTGTTTTACATTGCATTTCTGTTGCATATGCTCATCCAGCATATGAACACATTATATTACATTTTGAACCGTTGTAACCATTTGACTATGTGAACCGTCGTAACCATTTGATTATATGAACTGTTTGTAACTGTTGAACCGTGTGAACCTCTTGTATCTGTTGATATGATTTACATTGGACAATAGACATTGGACTAGACATAAACATTTCTACAATTGTTAAACATTACATCTTGGTGGTTTGGTTTGAGTAAGTGATTTAAGTAACGAGGCGTGTGTAATATGATACAAGCACGGTGGATACGCCGCTGGTACTTCCTCTATATAAGTGTTTGTATGGTATTACATATCGTAGCGTTATTTGAATCATTTAAATTTGAGACATATAACATTCTATACAAATAACATACTTTTCACAAGACATTGATTTACAAACAACTTATCTTATACAAACTCATTTTACATGGTTATTTATTTAACCATACATTATTCTCTTATTTATACATATCATCTGAACTTATTGTTTTTCAAACGATTTACAAAACAAATCAATTTACAAGGTTTATGACTAAACATTATTAAACATTTTCTTAAACTTACAAGTCATGAATCCTATTTTCACAAAACCTATGTATCTCACAGGCATTTTTATGCTGACGTACCTATTTTCACATGTGTTTTCAGGAGTTGATGCATAGGACTTATCGAGACATACTTAGGCGGACCTGTGCCTTAGTGACTTAAAACGAGACAAGAACTAGTTAATTTTTGTTATGTACTCTTTGTTCCTTGTTTAAAATGATATAAACTCTCTTGTTTGATTAATAAAACGAAACTTTAATTGCCATGGATTTGAAACAATTAATTCTGTTACAACACTCCCCGACGTTTCCGCCACGTTTCGTTGTCTCACGTGGTCGGGGTGTGACATTAGAGACTATAGAAATACCACAAAGGCAATTTCTATTTGGATAAAATTTGGTTTCTGACATTCCATACAACAAGAATGGGGTGTCTAGTCCTATAGTGCTATATCGTACTACCAATCGGCTTGACGAATGTATAAAATAAGTACAATCCAACAATTAATTTTATAATCTTTGAAAAATTAGTGTTTAAACCATAGATAATCATTCAATTTGTCAAAAGATAAGTACTAGCATGTATAATCATATATTGAAATCATGAAAATAACGAATAGGCACACATGTTTCACCCCAAAACATTTGAAAATAGTAAAAGAGGGGACTATGTACTCACTTGAGAATGCTTAGAAGTCTTGAATAACAACCAAGCAAAGCTAGAGGGATCACGGAATCAATCGGCACCTAATATAAGTAACTACGTAAATAAACCGGACCTAAATCGGAAGATCGGATAGAATGAGGTCTTGTAAACCAAATGAGTATTGGAACTCATATGATATGGTTTAACAAAGCCTACAAACTAGATCGAAACCTATCCTAAGTGCTTACGACCCATTACGACTCGTTTAAGTAGCTTATGCTACTTTAACGCGTCGTTCGCGTGAAACGCGTTCGAAACGCCTAACTAGTCCTATGACAAGTATTATATGCCTTAACATGTCTAATAATGTTACCTAATCAGTTTAATTGTCAAAATTTAGGTGACATATGCTTAAAATGAAGTTATGCGTAAAAATGGCATTTTGGTCATTTTCCTAAGGCATATAAATTACCTATCATACAACTAACTAAACGAAGTGACCATAAGGTATAACCTCGGAAGGTTATTCCCTATACAACTATGGTCACAAAGTATGTTTGGTCGGATTCTAATGATCGACCAAACGGGTCGGGTTCGAAAGTCTAAGCGGTTGTTTTGACCGCTTATCTTACGACCCTATATAAGCACTAAACTAAAAGTGACGAGTTAAACATGTTAAAACATGTTTAACGAAGTTAGAAAACAAGTTTGATATCAAAACAAAGGGTTTTGATACCCAAGAATAGTTTGGTTGCAAAATACGCATAAACGCGTATTTTGACCGAAACTATGACTTGTCACTATACCTAAATAATGTGGTAATCAGTAGGTATAGTCACAAGGGACTATAACCACCGTGATTACGCTCACGTTGCGAAGTTCAAACGAACTTCATGTTGACCATTGACTGGTTAAAGCAGAAAGTCAAACATTGTTTGAATTTTACGCTTAAAAACGCATAAAAGCATGAAAGAAACTTACAAGAGGTCCAAGCAATGGAGATTTGATTCAAGTTGCTCAGGCATGAGGTGTGGAAACCCCAACTTAGAGCAGAAATAAATCAAGGTGTGAGGTTTCAAGTGAATTCAAGGTGGGTATTTATAGATTTCGGGCCACCGTTAGGATCGTTCCTCGATTTATGAGCTTCAATCTTGGCCCTCCATGTGTGCCCATTGTTTTACAAACCTATGGGTGCCCCAAAACAAACTCATGGTATTGAAAAACCAAGACTAAAGCCAGAAACCAGTTGCTGATTGCAGAAACTGTTTTTTTTTTGCAGATCTTGGCAGCTCTCGTGCCCCGCGTAAGAGTCAAGGAAGTCTTACGCGCCCCGTGTAAGCCATCTTCGGCAGAAAGTCAGAAATGGCCCCTGAATGTGCAAAACATGGTTTTCGATGCATTTTCGACACATTTAAGCCCCGTTAACCCCATTTCAAGGCTCTAAAATGAAGTTAAAGTATAGGGAACTTAAAATATGCTCAAAAATATCTCGGATGTCGGTTCGTTTGGTCGTACGGTTGCGTTGTTCGGTTAATTACGACGAAACACGAACGGACGCGAAAAACGATCCAAATTACGCGACGAATGGAATTTTATCATGCCAATCACTAAAATAAAATATTTTAATGATTACATAAATTTTTGGACGTATGGATATGTTCAGAACGTAAGATATGCTCGAAAATGCAAACTTATGCACTTTTTGACGCTTTTAGTCCCTGTTGATCAAACAAGTTTATTTTTGCGCACCAAACACCTCTAAGCCTATTTCTGAGCTATGTAAAGGATTTTTAAGGCATGTTTAACTTATGATCATATTCCGGAATGTTCGTTACAGTACGAATCGGCATACTTTCGCAGTTTGTCGAAATTAGTCCCTGTAAGCGAATAAACTTGATTTCGACACACCAAACCCTTCAAAACTTATTTCTAAGTTATGTAAAGCTTATTTAAGGTATGTTAAGCCCATGTCACTGTTCTGGAGTGTTTTTCGTGTTAAACTGATTATGTTTACGCATCAGTTCGCGTATAACTTTCTAGAAAGCGATTTAGAGCTTGAAATTGAACAAGAATTGATATGTGCAAATGATACACATATTTATACAAATCCCAAGTATGAAACACAATATTTCATTGGTTTTGTATTATTATGATGGCCATGGAGGCACAGATGTCACAGGTTATGCCTGATAACCAAGATGACCAGATAACTTGTCTGGGTCATGACTGATAACCTAGATGACCAAGTAAGTCGTCTTGGTTATGACTGATAACCTAGATGACCGTATAACTTGTCTGGGTTATGACTGATAACCTAGACTGATAACCTAGATGACCATATAACTTGTCTGGGTTATGACTGAACCTAGATTGATAACCTAGATGACCAAGTAAGTCGTCTGGGTTATGACTGATAACCTAGATGACCAGATAACTTGTATAATCATGATTAAAGTTTCTAATCATTTTTATCAAAATAATCTTTAGTTAAACATATTTTAATCATGATTAAATTTTATAAAAATTTTGCCATAATTTCCCTTAAACTATCGACTTTTCCCATGTTTTATAAACATGATTTTATATACTTTTTCAAATCAACGATTTTCTGATCTTCCAAAATAACAATATAAACTTAAAACCTTATCATGAAGCATTATGAACTTATATGAAATCCTGTTTAGTTCAAAAATCATGTTTTAAAGTGTTCATCTTTATTTTCTTAACATGTTCATGTAACTTTTCGGTTGAACAAAACCCATGTAAACTTTGTTTATATATTTTTAAAGACTTCATTTTTGTAACATGATTTTTATGTCAATCTATGTATTTCATGTTTTATAAAAACATTTTTAAACAAAATTGCACGTTCATAACATTCATGTTAATGGATCTTGCTAGATCTTAAGATGCATGTGTTTAAATCATACTTCTAAAAATGAAGATGCAAGATCAAGTTTACTACATGGTCATAACTTCAAAGATTATCAAGAATCATCAAAATTAACACATAATCATATTGGTTTTGTTTAGTTTTTGTTAGTGATTCATGTGATTTTTAAATAAGCTTCAAGATGATTACTTGTACATTTGTGTTTAAACATAAATCACAAAAATGTAAGTACAAGATTTGAAGCTTACTACTAGCACTTGGATAGGGATGAAGATGTAACACCTCATAAAATCACGTCCAATGATGTATTGACACGTGTAATAAACCCTAATGAAGTCAAATAGTAAATTTGAGGGACTAATTTTTCGAAAAATCGAAAAACTTTGATTTTGAAAGGACTGGAAATGTAAACATACCTAAAATAAGTTTCTTACGATGTTTATATTCACAAATGTGCTACTTGATGATTAAGTGTAGCCGTTTGCATAATTAATTGAAAGTTTGCGCAATAAAGGGTTAAAAGCGTCAACATGTTAATTCTTACCTCTGAGTGACCTTTTAACAAACCGGGAGCTTCATAATATTTAATTATACTCCCGGGAATGCCAAATAATGGCCGTCTAAGGTTTTTATGCCTATAAGTAAAGTTACGCGCAACTTTGCAAGTTAGAGGGACTAAAAGTGTCAATATGTTTAAATTATACCTCTGAATGACCTTTTAGCGAACCCGAAGCATCGTGATAATTAATAATACTTCCAAGAATTCCTAATATGGATTAGATGAGGCTTCAATGCTAATAAATGATGAGATGCGTAAGTTTGCGCAATAGAGGGGCCTAAAGCGTCAACTTTTGAATCTACGCCTTTCGGTGACCATCTAGGCGAACGAGAGCGTAGTAATATTTAAGTATATGCTTGGTAATGCCCATTATGTGCCATAGGAGGCTTGGATATCATTAAATGACATTTCGCGCTACAATGCGCAATTAAAGGACTAATTGCGTCAAACTGCAAAAAGTATGTCGATTCGTATGGTAACGGACCTTCCGGAATTTGTCCATGAGTTTAACATGCCCTAATTATCATTTCTATAGCTTATATATAGGCTTAGAGGTGTTTGGTGCGCAAAAAATAAACTTTCAAGTCCACCAGGGACTAAAAGTGTCAAAAAGTGCACAAGTTTGCATTTTCGCGCATATCTCACAATCTGAATATCCCCGGACACCCAAAAATTTATGTAAGCACTAAAATATTTTATTTTAGTGATCGCCTGGATAAAATTCCACTCGTCGCGTGATTTGGACCGTTTTAGCGTCCGTCCGTGTTTCGTCGTAATTCGACGCATAACGTGACCGTACTGCCAAACGAACCGACATCTGACATGTTTTTGAACATGTTTCATGTCCCCTAGGTTTAAACATCATAGTGGGGCCTTTATATGAGGTTAACGGGCCTTGAACGTGCCTAAAATGACTTTATGAGCTGACAGGGACCATTTCTGTCATTGCTGAAACTGCTGCTGCTGATCTGGGATGTCAGGCGGGGCGCGTAAGGTCATACAGACCCTTACGCGGGCCGCGAGACCTGCACAGAATGCAGAATAGCTGTAAACAGCCTGTTTCTTGCTGTTTTTATGTTCAAATCTGGTTCCTAACTCACAAAACCGACTCTAGGGGCAGCCCATAGATTTTATAAATGGTTTTACACCTGGCCTAATCTGGTTATGAACTCCCGACACTTGTCGCGATCTCGTGAGGACCCGAAAACTATATAAAGGAGGTAAGTTCACTTGATACTTCACTTGCTTTCTCAATTCTGAAGCTCTCTGATCAACCTCAGGCTTTCTAGTGATCTCTAATCGTAATTAGGACTCTTGTAAGTATTCATAACCCTTTAGTTTTCGTTTTAGCTTAGTTAATTAGCTATTAGTCAAACCGTCGTAATTTAAATTTGACTTTGCGATTAATTGAAATCCGCTCAGTCATTTCTCGAATTGAAAATACCTACAAGTAGGTATTTATGTGGGTAACAAACCCTTAAAAGGGTACTTTCAGATTCCCACTCTAACTATGTTAATTGTCGAGTCAAAGCTTGCTTTAAAAAGTCAACATAATGTGTATTTTCAAATTTAAGCATAATTAGAAATGTAGGGTACATGCAACCTGTTTGACCATTAATATAACATGGTAATTAATGTAAGAACATGTCCCAACATGTTTAACTCGACAATTTTCAGTTTAAACCCGGATCGGAACCGAAAGTCGCATAATTTGACTTTTGCTTTGACTTTCAGTTCTGACCCGTTTATGCATGTTTAAGATCTGCCTTAGATCTTGTGGACCAGGTTTCATATAAGTATAACTCTCTGAGATTATACAACTTGGTTCAATACTTATCCGATTCACATGCATGTTTCCGATTAATGCTTAAATGTTGATTATTATGCCCTTTTGACTATAAAACGTGATTTTTGAAAAAAAAATGAAAGAGTAGAAACCTTAGTTACTGATTTATAAACTTGCACCTAAAATTTGACATCAGTTTGAGGTCTAGATTAGAAGTTATGCTCATTAGCGTAATTTGAAAGCTTTATGTTACTTAAACGGCGTAATTAGCGTATAACCTATTTAAACCTACTTTTTGATATCAAACTTTTTACCCACTGATGTAATATAATATTTTTGTATTTTTGAAGATTTTTATTTAATTTTTGGCTGAGCATAACATAGGTCTCTAAGTTTAATTCGGTTAATACCGATTTTGCCCTTTTAAGCCATAAAATGAGTTTTACAAATCCTTTTGACCCCAAACCTTTTTCCACTAATTTTATTTGTTAAATAAAATATTTTGAGACTTCTGGAATTATAAAAATATCAGCTTTCCTTTAAAAACCCGGAAATGGCTCCAAATCGCCTTTTTAAGCGTTTTTAACGCATAGTATGCACTAACACTATATTAAACATATAAGGTTGATACCTACTGATATTTTTAGTTTATTTTTATATAATAACAGTAAGTAAAAGTTTTTAAACTCAGGTTTCCAGTTTTGACCTTTTAAGCCTAAGTGAAATTACCAAAATACCCCTAAGGTGCATAGTTTGGTTTTAAATGATAAATTTCACATATAGGTCATACCCTACTGATATAACTTAGTAAATTAAGTATATTTACTAGACAAATCAGACCTGTAACTCAGATTTATAAATAAACTCTTTTATAATCTTTAAAATGACAAAAATACCCCTATGGGGCTTATTTTGAGATTAAACTCGTTTTGGGCATAATGGAAGATATCCTACTGATATCACAACATATTAAAGGCATATTAACTTAGGAAACCTGTATATGACTCTTTTGGTTACTCGTTACGCACTTGTCGCGTCCGGATCGGCTTACGTGACTAGTTCGCATATATTAGCCGAAACGGGTCAAACCATATCATTTTTGTCTCAAAATCCAGAATGTGTTTAAGTTACCCATAATAAACAAGCATGCAAGCTTGTCGGGTCAAAACCACATTCTAAACCGGTGTTCGCTTTATCATGCGTTTGAACCGTGTCTTCCTTTTGAAAGTCAACCGGTCTAAGCTTAGGCTTAATTAAAGACCCGTTAGGAATATAATAGGTTATTAAAAACCTTCGTTCCAGATTTAGGAGCCCAGTAAAAGCTATCTATACTTGCTTGGTGGTATACGGCTGGGATTGAATTTATATTTAGCTCAGGTAAATACTTTTAACTTATTTTCCCTATACGGGCTTGGGGTACGGTATATAAAATACCGCTTGGTCCGGCATTGAATTCTTTAATCGAATAGAGGTTAAATTTATTGATATGCTATGTTTTGAATGTGTTTTGTTTGCTGAAAGCCTTTGGGGGGTTAATGACCATGTCCCGGATATCCTTGGCATCATCTTACGAGATGGCCACGACCTGAGCACGGGGTGTAGGCGTACACCTGTCAGTGTATAACTCAATAATGTGGTGTGTCTATTAATCTTTAACCCGGTCTACGGATCGGGCTACTGAACGCATAAGTAACATGTAATTCCCTTACAAGATTATATTACATAATTATCCCAAGTTATAAAATATTTTGTGCCACGTGCATTCAAATCAATTTTCAAACCTTTTTAAAATGAGCCAGTTAAATTGTATTTACCAGTGTAAACTGACGTATTTTCCAAAAAGGTTAAGTGCAGGTACTACTCGTAATAGGCTGGCCTCTCCTTAGCATCAATAAGAGTCTCGCAAGCTTGGATGCCTTAAAGTCTGTTAAACAATGTTTCTTTAATTTTCGATCCGCCTGTGGATCCTATACATTCCGTTTGTAATACTTGATATTACTTTATATCGGTTTGTAATATATTTATCTTTTGCTTCCGCTGTGCATTTATATATTGTGTTGTTTGACTATGATGATGTCAACTACGTCACGATACTCCCCACCGGTGATACGTGGAAATTCGGGGTGTGACAGAACAAGTTGAAAAGATGAAGATCCAAGAGCTTCTAAGCTTGAGCAAATGCTTCAAGTGTGCTCCCAAGTCTTGAAAATGACTTAAATCATCTTTGAACCTCCATGTATGTAGTGTTTGGATTTTGAAAAGTTGAAGATGGAGGTCTTTGATCTCTATCGATTTCTAGAGGGAGAAAGAGAGAGAGAGTTGTGTATTAATTGCTTATGAAAACTCAGAATGTAATGGTTAGTAAGGTGTATTGTTAAATGTTGTGATCATCTTGTTCTTCTTACACATCATCAATACTAATCACTCTCTAAATTTTACAACACATCAATGGAAGATGAGTTGGTGGGGGACCCACCAAAACCATGGAAATGGGGGTGGTTTGGGGTTTTTATAAATTTTTTTATAAAAACTTTGTTATACTTTATAAACTTCATAAACTTTAATAATTTAGATGAAATTTTCTATAAAGTTTCAAGGTCCAACATTTTAAAGTAATGTGACACTAAATAAAACTGACTCACTAAAATTAGTAGCTTGTTGTTCGGGCGAAAAAGTCGGTTCGGGTCCTGTACCGGGTTAAATACTGACACCGTGTTTTGTTTAAGTAAATACTTGACAAAAAAATATTTTTGCACATGTTTTATTATCCAAATAATTAATCCAACTTTTTGGAATAAAAATTTTATTATTTTTGACATGGTTCCGGTACCGGCTTTGCTGACTGGCAGTTTACTGAACTAGCCGTGCAACTTAACGCAATAAGATTCGATTGCGGATTTTGTGTCGTTTTTAATACCCATTATATTATTTATGTCAAATAATATTTATTTTTGGGTTTTCGGACAGTTACTGTTTCGTTCTGCGGAATGCTGTACACTCCCGCAGGGTTACTGTATTTTTCTGCGGAATTGGACAATTTGGTTTTTAACTGGGATTTTCTAAATAATAAGGCACATATTATTTTGGATAAAGATTTTTATATAATATTTGTGTAGACATATCTGTATGTCTTGTTTATTCGCGTTTCTATCGCCAGTCTAGGATATTGTTTCCAATCGCAACATATTTGTTTTCATAATTCATTATGATTTTTATAGTTCCTAGATTTTTAAGACTTAATTAATTAAAATCAAGTCAAACACGCGAAAATAATAGTTGAAATAGTTGTTCAGGTCGTACGGAATTACCAGAATTTTGCCGATTGTCACATTCTCCCCCTGTTAAAGAAAATTTCGTCCCGAAATTTTAGGTTGCGTTACTCTTTGTCGGGACTTTCTAAAACAAATGAGGGTACTCCTTTTTGATTTCATCTTCTCGTTCCTATGTGAACTTGGGTCCTCGTTTCGAGTTCCATCGGTCTTTGTTTTCCTTGGGACAGTCCTCCCTGAAATGTCCCATATCACACAATTTAAGCAACCTTGGTTCTTCCCTCCTTCGTTATCATTACCAATGCCTCCATCTTTCTTGCCTTTGTTTTTATTCCCTTTGTTGTTACTCCAACAATTTTCAGTGCAGTGACTCATTTTCTTGCATTTATCACACTTGGTGGTTCGGCATCCACCATCTTGGTGATATCCACACTTGTTACATTTAGGTGTATTTTCATTATATTTCTTACCACTCGTTTCTGTTGTGGCAACGAATGCCTTGGTTTTCTTAGTCTTGGGGGTTTTCTTATGTTTGTTGTTCGATATAGAACCTTTCTTGAAATACGAATACTTTCTCTTATTGTTACTCGAAGAAGAAACCACACGCGTATCCTTTTTCACCACACCATTATTCAGTTTTCCCATCCTTACTACATCCTTGGTAAGACTTAAGGCAAGAGTTATCTCCTGAGCAACCCTCAATGCGGTTCTTCCAGTTCCGCCATTATTTGTAGTGTGGTTTGCTTCGTGTTGTACGATTGCTTCTGTGACTCGCTGGTTCAGTAGAGCATCGAGCTCAGATCGTGTTGTAGGTTAGGGTTCCGTTTGGGCTTAAAAAGTGTTACTTCGTTCTGGTGCCATGATCTTCATATATATATAAAATAGATATAGAAGAGATTAGACATGAACGAAAATAAAAACACATCGTCACGCACTATGATCATAAGGTCAAGATAGATCATAATGATACTTTATGCAAATCTTTCGCACCATATTCATCACATCCTTGCAGGGATGTAAAATAAATTACAACAATGTGTCAATAAGAAAATATCAACTTATATATGCCATGTCACCTTTTTACAATTATTTTTGTGAAGAAACAAAAATAATCTCGGAGTTACATCACTCTGGTAGATACAAGTCATATAGTAGTATACAAAATAAGGTGAGGTCTTTTCTTCACATTGTTCATTGCTTGTTATTCAAGTCTCCAAGTCTTCAACAGTCTTTAGTCTTTCACAAAACCGGGTATACTTCCCAAAAGATAGTAATTGATCATAACTACCGTGGTGTGGGATGTGAAAGTGAAGACATAGAAATTAGATCGTGAAGGCACGTAACCTCCTCCTCGAGACCAAAAATGTGCCTAATGGTGGCAGTCGTGTGGTTCTCAAGGGTACGAATGCGTTCCTTAAGTGATAGAGGCACTTTGTGGAATAGAGAGTGTGGAGGTACTGATAGGAGAAAAATGATAGTAATGGGGCTTTCCAGGAGAGGTCGAGTAGCAGAAATCCGAGTCTCAATATCATGGACTCGTCGAAAAGGAATACTAAGATGAATTTTAGAATATAAACTCATAGTTTATAGTAATAAGCGAAACAACCATCTGTTCAGGAGGGAAAAACCAAGCGGTCAACTCTATCCTTACAGTATGTATTCAATACTACATGGACCTTGGTCGTCCAAAGTAAGGAAAATCCTTTGTCGCATTAGATTATGTGACAAATACATTGATATTGTTTGAGCTCAACGAGTTTCAAAAAGATTGTGATGATTTCCATAGGTGTCGAATGGAATACGGTAAGAGAGTTGGCCATGGCTCGTGCCATATTATCCTTTGAGGCAAAACTAATATCAAATGACGGATTTTATCGCAATAACTCCAATAAATATGATAAGGTGTTATAAGCACCGTGAGATTAACTCAAATGTTGGAGTTTTAGAATGTTTGAGGAAAATCCTTCCTGGATGGTTATCCTAATTTGTTTACTTAAATGACTAGTCTCAACTGACTTGTGACATAGATCGAATGTTAGGCACGGAATCAATACGTGTAGTTTTTGATTTATTGTGGGGAGTCATAGTAATCACCTTAGTTAGCGTTCTAGGAAATGAAAAAAAAATTGAATTCTCAAGTAACAACTCAAGAATTTTGAACAGGTAGTGATCATTAGTTCTGACCCGCAGAGCCTACCAGGATTCCCATCCACTGCAAGTTATTATTACGTGGGCCCTCGTAATAATAAATTGCCTTGTATGGTCACCCTAGCGTTCCCTCGTTCAAAACAGACGATCAGTCAGAGAGGGGGACATGACATTCATGTTAATGGATCTTGCTAGATCTAAACATGCATGTGTTTAAATCATACTTCTAAAAATGAAGATGCAAGATCAAGTTTACTGTCACACCCGCTCGTAGCGGAAGCGCGAGGTGTGATCTGATCGGTTCTCATTGCATAACAATATAAGTGAACATACTAAATGAATAAAAACAAGCTCCAATGCCATTGTCATAGTTGTTTCAAAAGAACGCAACATAAGTTAAATGTATTGGTTACAAACCATCAAATGAAAATAAGTTGTCATCGTTTTATACATCAAAATGTAAGTCTTAAAATGTCAAGGCTTTGACCACTATATCACCGCAAAGAGGCGGTATATAACGGGCAAACCCTTCAAATGGTGGCATGGAGTCTTGATACTTGCTTTCCTTGACTGAAATGTCTGCATGGTCCACTAATTTCCTGAAATACATGTTAAGTTGGAAAACATCAACAAAAGTTGGCGAGTTCATGCAGTTTAGTTGTATGAGATGTATCTGTAAAATGTGAGTTATATAAAATGTATCTGTAAAATGTGAGTTGTATAAAATGTATCCATAAAATGTGAATTGTATAAAATGTATCCATAAAATGTGAGTTGTATAAAATGTATCTGTATGTAATGATGTAGTATGTAAAGCGTCAATGAAATCATTGATCATTAATGTTTCGCGAGGACATTAATATGTGTGACGAATTAGGAAGCAATCCAAACCTAGACGATTTCGTGTCGACTACTATCGACTGGGACACAAACGCACTCTTCTGTATGGGTCCACGACCAAGAGTGGGGCTCGCCAATACCCATTAGATCTAACCCTCTGTACCTAGGTCCAAACTGGATTAATGGTGCTTAGATGTATGACCCTAATCGCACATGATCTAAGGTGTTTCATTCCATGACTTAACATACTATAAACATGTATTTTCCCCGATAGTTGTAAAGTTGTAAAACATTTAAAATGAATAGGGGACATGAACTCACAGAATCGCGTCCGTGAATAGAAGTAACTATGATCTCACGTGCGGTCGTCCTGAATAGTGTTGCGACCTACAAATGTTCTTATATTTGTTAGACACTTCGGTCTTTGTAAATGACTTGAGTACAAGTCTTGTGTCTTAAATATGTGTAAGACTTGTATGTCTTTGTTATTCGTTGAACTGTGTATTAGATGTATGAATTGTTAAACTGTTATATATATATTTCACCAATATATATATATATATATATATGTGTGTAATCTTGTATCTTATGAGTTGTATCATCGGGTCTTGTCTTCTTGATTTCGTGTTTTTGTATAAGTAAATTGTATAATTGAAATTTTTACCAATTATATGTCATTGGGCTTAGCCCAAGAATTCATGTTACTGGGCCCAAATAGTGTTGGGCCTAAATGGTGTTGGGCCTAAATAGTGTTGGGCCTCAATAGTGTTGGGCCTAAATAGTGTTGGGCCTAAATAGTGTTGGGCCCAAATGTTATTGGGCTTAAAGTTATTGGGCCTTGGCCCATATGTTTGGTTTTGGGCTTAGCCCATGAGTCTTGATATTGGGCTTAGCCCATGTATTTATGTTAAGCCCAATTAGGATGATAAGCCCATTTGTAAAATAGCCCATTTGTATCATAAATAAGCCCATTTATATAAAATAGGCCCATATGTAAAATAAGTCCATTTGTTATAAAATAAGCCCATGTGTTAAAAATATATTCTTTCATTTTTATAAAAGTTACTAAGTATAGGCTTTTTAGTTAAAAGAATACATAATAGTTTTTATAAGTTTCAAAACATCCGGATATTGTCGTCGGTGAATTGTATGTATTCGCATCAAAAGATCGCCTAAACGTCGTAGTAACTACTCGAAATGGCGATATGTTCATAGATTCGCCCGTCGTCCGTTTTGACCATAAGTTGTGTCCGAAAGCTCAGAATGTCCGTAAGTGTGTTTCAAGGCGTATTTAACTGTACTCTTGTAAGACTTTAGTCGAAATGTACATTGTGTTCATTTGTACTATTGTATTCAAGTTCCTAGTTATCATTGATATAACTAATACAAACAAATAACACATAGCACATAAGTTGTTAAGTTAACTAAATACATATTTTCTCAAAAAAAATATATATTTATATCAAACTTTGCTTTTATAAAAACTATTCTTTAAAATCTTTTTAATCTAATAAAGATTTTGTCAAAAATAATAGTTTTTATAACTTATGATTTTTAAGAAAAATTGGCCATATTTTATTAGAAATATGGACTTTGCCATGTTTAATAAAACATATCTTTTTCTTATAAAATCACCAATAATCTTCTCATATTTTTCTTAATAAAAACATATGAGATTTATAACATAAACTTAACAAGATGAAATCATAATCATGTAGGGTTTTGGTATGATCTTTACATATGTTTAATAGTTCAAAAATCATACTTTACTTCTAGTTTTAACAAGCTTTTTATAAAAACCCATCTTGTATGTTTCTTTTTATAACTTTGTAAAAGTATTATTTTTGGTTAAAAACCTTACATACTTTAACAAAATCAAAAATTATGATCATCCATCTAAACATTTATGTTTAACAAAACCCTTAAACATTTTCATGTACACTTGTTAGATTATGTTTTTAAACATCATCTAACAATTTATTTGTATGCTAATCATCAAAACTAGATCAAATATGCAAGTAATCATCTTCAAATCACAACATAAACACACTTTTATATCATGATTATTATTTTGCTTCTTTGTATTTTCATATTATTTTGTATGATTGTTTTAGTTATAACTTGTTCTTTAAACAATAATTACATAAATAAGTATGAAAAAGAGATTGTTGAAGCTTACTTCTAGCACTAATGGCTAGGGATGATCTTGATGATGATTAAGAAAAGAAAAATGATGATCTTGATGCTTGTGAGCTCTTAGATGGATGAGAAACCTTGCTTCAACTTGTGTATGCCTTAGATCTTCTCAAGTTCCATGAAAATGTATCTTGATTATCAAGAAAGTGGCTTGAAAATAAAGATGGGGGAGGGGTGTTCTTGACCGAAAACGGGGTATGGTTGGGAGCTTTTGTGTTGTGAAAATGGAAGATGAAAAAGTGTGATGAAATGGTTAGAAATGAAAGTAACTAGTTGCTAACAATGATCATACTTTCACCACTTGCATCAACTTGCAACAAGAGGTAAAAATATCTAGATATTATGGTAACAAGATGAAAAAATGGGTCCCACAAGGGGGTGTTGCAACCGTAAATGGAGGGGGGAGGGGTACCCTCGTTTTTGCTTCTTGATTTACTTAGTAAAATGTGGTAGAACCTTTAGGTAGTTGTTTAGGAAATTTATAAGTATAAGTGTTTAAGTGTTTAAAGGGTGTTAAATGATCATTACTAGACCATAATGATCCAATTATCACTACATGACCATTAAAAAAAGATTTGATATTGTTCGGATATTCG